>WURV02183196.1:0-18266 GCA_011762755.2 Epimenia babai | reverse complement strand
CATGCCAATTACCCGTGAGTTGTTTGACATTGGTTTCTGATGCGCTTGCTCCCAAATACGTATGAGCCTGATCGGCAAACATGGATTTGATGTTCTCAACCTCAGCAGCGGTTTGAGGCAGATCCACTCCATTGAGATTTGCAGTGCTATTTTCCGAAATGCCGGCTTGGTTATTTTGAAATACCGGCGGCGCACCACGGGGATCGCCAAAGGCTGCAATCGGGCCTGCTTCTGGTTTTTCAATCCGGTTAAGCCGTTGAAACGCGGTTAATGAAATGGCTGTAGTGAAGGGTTTCCAAACACCAAAGTAAACCGCTCCTTCATGCTTTTCAGAACGAGGTACCACCTCTAAAACAGCAAATGGCAAGTGATGCAAAGGTCCGTCGGGAATGATGATGGCCTGACTGCTATTTTCCAGGCCGTGCATAACCGGCTGCAGCAACTCCCGTCCTAACTTTTGTGACCGCTCTTTCAACAACACTCGGGCAGTTTCAAGCTGAGGCTGGTTTAAATAGAAGCGTAAATCGGCCACCATCCTTTGAAAATAGGCCTTGCCTTTATTCTCAAGGTGCACCGTTTGTAACTTGCTACCCGGTGTGATTAGAAAAATAAAACTATCTGTCTCCCCCACCCAAAATGAAATCACCGCGGTACCAGGCACCAATTCGGCGGCGAGTTGGCCAAAGGTGCGGTTCGCGGGCCCAGCCATCAATTCTCTTTCGGCCGGATTGCGGCTTGAATTTTGACGCCAGCGCAAATATGCAAACCGGGCCTGTTCCAATTCGCGGTTAAGTGCGGTCACCTGGTTACGGTCTTTTTGGGCTTGCAAATGAAAAAGCTGATTCACAATGCGGTTCATTTGGCCCATCAATTGCCGGCCATGGCCTGCCGCATTGCCGTCATTGCCGCTCCCGTAAAACCCGCCACGGCGGGACATCATCCATAAAAAAATCCGCGCCCGGGCGCGTTCCAAAATTTCAAAAGCCCTCACCGGTTCGCCCCGGCCAAGCAAAAGCGAAAATGCCTGACTGTACATTTTCCCATAGGTTTGCGAGAACCAATATTGATCCCGTTCCACTTGGCTCAACATAGGAAGCTGGGTTTCAAATACATCCAGCGCTTTTAAAAATTGGTCAACCGCCCGGTTGGTATTGCCAAGTCTGTGGGCGGCAACACCCAGAGAGTGCAGGGCCTCTGCATGCATAATCGAGTCAGGGATTACCGCACCTGTAATGACGGCCGCTTTTTGGAAAAACACTTCAGCCTCGTGATTGCGATGATCGCTAATATGAAGGTTCCCTAAATTGAAATAAGTGCTGGCCAGAGCGAGGCTGTTAGGCAGCGCCTGCTCGAATAACCCGGCAGCCCTTTCTAATTGGCCCAAGGCCTTATCAGCAGCTCCCCGGTCTAACATAGACAACCCCAGATTGGAGTACACTTTTGCAAGGGAAAGGCCGCTGCGGTCTGTTTTCTCAAAAATCCGCAATGCCTTTCGGAATAGCGCTTCGGCTTTTTGGTGCTCACCCAAAGCCAGCATCACTTGTCCCAGACCTGATTGACTCTCCGCTAAATGTCCGCTGTTGGGCACGAGAAATGTCTTTAAACCAATAGCTTGCTCAAAATAGCCTTTGGCCTTTTGCAGGAGCCGCAGCTTAAAAGCCACATTGCCCAGGTTTTGCAAAGTTTGCGCGGAAGCGAGGCTGATAGGCGCAACCTTGTGCTTCATTTTATGAGACATCTCGTAATAGTTTTGGGCCGCCACCAAATTACTTTCAATTTCTGCAGACAAGCCTAAATTATTGAGGGCCATCGCCTCATCCAAACTCTCTGGTTTCTTGTCCCGGTAAATCTGCCAGGCCTCCAAAAAATGGGTGCGGGCTTGGCGCCATTGATTGAGATCGAGGTAAAGCGTTCCCAAATTATTGAGATCACCCGCAACGGGTAAGCCTCCCGGAAAGTTTTGCCGGTTCAGGGTAAGTGATTTCTCAAAAAAAACCCGTGCGGAATCGAGCCGCAACGCATCTTTCTCCAGAAGTCCCAAATTGTTGTAACTGTCGGCTAGCTCACGGCTATTTGGCGCAAGCCTCTGGCGAATTGCCAGCGCTTCCCGGTGCAGTTCCTTTGCCCTTGCGAGATCATTCATTTCCCAGTACACATTGGCCATGTTGTTGAGCGAAGAGGCATTGTCCAACCCACCGGGGTCCCAACAGCGGCGGATGCTCAGAGCCCGTTGATGAAACGCCAGTGATTTGGCAAAGCGGCTAAAGTCTCGCGCGGCACTTCCCAGCATCGACCAACTGCTCGCCAGCACCGGACTGAATGGGGCGCGGTCCACCCGAATTTCCATGCCCTTGATCACGTTTTGGCGGCCTGCTGCATGATGACCCCGTTGAATTTGGAACACCCCCAACCAGTGAAAGGCTTTCGCGCTTGCCAAGGAAAAAGGAACCTCACCGTCATAAATGGCGCTGCTGTCTTGGGCCAGCTTCACGGCATCGGAAAGATTGCTCGCAAGCCAAGCTGCTTTAGACATACCCAAAAGGCATCTCGCGGACCACAAATCACGCCAGCCATTATTTTCAGCTACTACCACGGCTCTTTGTAAAGCCGTCCTTGCGTGCCGCGGTTTCTCAAGCTCGAGAAAAAAACTGCCCATTTTAAACAAAAACCAAGCCTGCTGGCGCGCAGACAATTTGGCTTCCACTTCTCCTGCACTGGATTGCAAAAGTGCAAGCGCTTGTGGCCAGGAGCCGGCCTTCATCAAGTAGCCAACCGTGTCTATCAGCAGCCAGGATTGCCAATCTGTGTTGAGCTGTGCCGGGCAATACTGCTGCCAGAGGGCGGCCAGTTTGCTTGGCTGCTCGCGCTCAAGACGTTTTTGCCAGGCTCTTACCGCCAAAAAGGACCGCACGTTCCCGGCAGGCATCAACTCAAGCTCAACAGTCCCTTCCAGCACGTCAACCGGGATCACATCCCGCTCACGCAGGACCCATACTCTCACGGGTCCATATGGCAAGATACTGAAACGCAGAATGTCCCAATCACCGGGTGCCTGAAAAACACCGTGTGAGGAAACATCCCCATTTTTACTTCCAGAAAGTAATTCCCAGGAAACCAGTTCGTCGCCAGCAAAAAACCGGGGCGCGTGGGAAACTGACAAACTGCGCACGCTGATCACGGTTAAAGGAGAGCGCGGCTCCCCTTGAGCCAATGGTTGGATATTGGCAAACGCCCGCATTTGAAATACACACAGTAAAATAAACAACGCGGTCCTCCTGGGATGCCGTCAAAATCGCTCCCATGGGCCAAAGCGAGTTGGCCACGGCATCAAAGTTTGGCGATCACGGCAGGTTTCGAGTAACCTTGGCTATCTTTTGAGAGAAGGCATCTACCCTTATTAGGGGAAAATGAACACCTTCGAGCTCAGGAAAATTACCGCAACCATTTTTTAGCAACCCAAGGCCGCCGCAGTTGTTCGCCGCGCAAAACAAAAAATTGGCTTGCAAGAAACATTACGGACATGGGCTTGCCTTCACATTTGGATGTCACAAATGCCTCTTCAAAACAGCGCCCGGGTAAAGATCAGTAGCCATTGCGCACATCGGCTTTGCCATTCACACCTCGAGCACCGGAGGCACGACCCTTGGCCATTCTGATTCAAACCGAAAAAGCCGCGGCATGGCAACAGGCCATCAGCATGCGCTTCCCCAACCGCAAGGTGGTTACGTGCATTCATGAGGTCCCAAAAGAAACCATTGCGTATTTGTTAACCTGGCCCGAAATAACGTGTGACTTGCGGCTTTTGCCAGGCTTGCGCGCCGTTTTTGCCTTGGGTGCCGGTGTGGAACGAATCTTGGCCAAAAACCAAATCCCGCGAGAGATGCCTTTGGTGCGCTTGGCAGATGGCGGCATGTCACCGCTTATGCGTGATTACCTGCTGTATGCGGTACTCCATTTTCACCGTCAGTTTAACCGCTACCGCCAACAACAACAAAATGGGGATTGGACACCCTTGCCAATGCTTGCCAAGGCAAATGGTCCGGTGGGCATTCTGGGGTTGGGAATGCTGGGGCTTCCCTTTGCCCGCTGTTTAACCGATTTGGGATTTTCGGTTTTAGGCTGGTCACGCTCAGCAAAACGTATAAACGGGATTCAATGGTTCAGCGGTCATTCCCAATTGCCGGCTTTCCTAAGCCATTGCGCCATATTGGTTTGTCTTTTACCCCTTACGGATGTCACGCGGGGCTTGCTCAATCGGGACCGGCTGGCCATGCTACCCAAGGGCGCGGCTATTATCAATGCATCGCGCGGTGCCATTCTTGATGAGAATGCCCTGCTAGAAGCCCTGGCTGCAAACCATCTCCAAGGCGCGTTTCTCGATGTCACTGCAGAAGAACCGCTGCCGCCATCACATCCATTTTGGCAGCATCCACGCATTGAAATTACACCACATATTGCCGCGCCAACGCCGATTATTCAAGCAGCCCAAACCATCGCCGAGGCAATCAACACGCTCGAGCAGGGAGATCGGCCCGCAGGATTGGTCAATCGGGAAATGGGCTACTAATGCTTTATTTATCTGCAAATCTCCCCGGCATGTGGTGCTGATCTTGAGGAGCCTCGGCCAGCAGCCTGGTTTGTGCCGTAGATCAAACCTCGGCCGGGCACGGTTTTCCGGGATGCCGCAAACACGGACGCCATTCCTGCCAACCCAGTTTTGCGCGCCACAGACCAGCCCACTGGGGCCGCGTTTCAGTATCGTTCTGCGGCAATTTTTTGTCAGTTTAATCAAAGGGGCGGCTGTGCCTGCAGATGATGGCTTCTGCAATAGTCCTTGTTCTCAAAGGTGGAAAAGGCTGGTCCGGCCGATCAAAATGTGACCGGACCAACAAGAACCAAAAAAAACTTGCCATTTCGTAAAAATAAAATTATGTTTTTAATGAATGGTAACTTAACCGTCTTGCATCATTGCACTTAAGCAGTGGCAGTGATACTGGCTTACATATAGATGTAAAGAACAAGTAAAAAATCATCCAGCAAGATATTTCCTGTTCTACCCCTACCGGTCACGGCCTGATCACAGGATGGTTTTATTGGGAATGAAGAAGCCATACTCGCGGAGGCAGGATTGGGCTGAAGCCTTCGGGCTATATCCAGCCTTTGAGTATGGCTGCGAGCAAGCCATTTGCGCCGATAATAAGCACTATCAATTCAAGCTTTAGAATCTTTAGATCATTTTTGGTTAAGTTTGATTCCATTAGAGATACTTCAACAGGGCAAATAAGATGCCGGAGTAGATAGCGCCAATTTTCCAGGATTCATTGACGATTCTAGCTTGTTGAAGTCTTAATGCCTTATCAAGCTCTTCTGCCAATACGTCACGAGTAACCACATCGCCTTGTCCTTCCTTAATCAAGGTGGCAATTTTCTCCGCTTGTGGCTTGGTGAACTTCACCTTTTGCAAGTCTTTAGCGATTTGAATACTGGTAACCATTTTTACATCTATCCCGTTTAGCTAAAGTACTTTACAGTATGCTAACGCCTATGTCAAATCACCGGAAGGAGGGTGATCGCACTTTTCCCTTGCATTTTCAACGTATCAGCGTACTCTGCTAGATGGAACACAGGAATGTGTTCCGGGGCGTAGTAACCCCTTTAACACTAGCGGTTGGCATCAACCGTAGGTGATGCACTCCAAAATATTTGTGCATCATGATGTCGAATCCTGACCTTTTGGGCCGGGAGCGACGGTTATGTACAGAGTCTCGGCTTAAAAGCCGTCGGCCGTTTTCTAGTGTTAATGGTTACTAACTCCCGGCCACCAAGTTTTCTTGGTGGTCGCTTGTTTTGGAAACAACGAGGCCGGGAGCCATGCTGTTATCACAGCTCATAGAGGCGGAAATGCGTCATTGCACCAAGCCGCATGAAGCGCGCAGCCTGATGCTGACTTTCCTCTACAAAAACGCCTCAGCCGAGCAGCGCAAGGTCCTGAATGCCGCTTTCTCCGCTCTGTGCGGCAAGGAGTTTGCCGCCATGCTTGCTAAAACGGTCACGTCAATGGACATCTTTGGAACAGAAGACACCCCACCCATTGACCCTCGTGCTATAGATATCGCCACGTGTTTTATGGCAATGCGAGATGAATCGGAAAAGCAGGCCCTTTATAACAGGGTGATGGCAATGCAATAGCCGTGCGCGGAATCAGCCACCGGCCCCTACCGGTCACGGCCCTTTTTCGTGTCTTTGGTGCGGCCGGTGTCTTTGGATTTTACCTCTTTTAACCGGTCTTCTGGTGTGGGGTCTCGTTCATTGGCCGGGTCCCAGCCGGGCAAGGCTTGCCCGGTGTCATAGATGCGTTCGGGTTGTAATGCTTGTCCATCTTGAATAAGGGGCTTGTAAGGTAGGGTTTTGAGGATGCCTAATTCTGCACGTGTGATTGCTGCATCCAACTCCACACCGGGCTGCTTGGATGCATTCGCCAACTCGCGCAGGAAACGGCCAATATCCGTTGTGCTTCTGCCACCTGCCATATCAAAAACCTTCACTTTCCGGGGTAATGGACTGCCCGGCATAGGGGGTGCGTTCCAAATGCTCTAAAATCCACGCTTCAATATCCGCCACCCGCCAGAATGTTCGGCTTTGACGGTGAGGGCCTGATTTGGCAAATCGCGGCCCTGTACCCCTTGCCACATGGTTACGCACTACATTAATGGTGGGGAAAAATGTTGTGTATCGCTCCACCACCTGCTTGGCGGTGAGCCATTCATTTTTGAGTGACACCACCTTAATGACCTTTTTTTCTGTCTCGGCAAGCAAGCTATCCATTGCCGTAGGGTCGTCCATCATCTTCGCTTTCAGGAAGAGGTCCACCAGCAATGCACGTAGATGTATGTTCGGGGCATTTTAGTCATGGTACGAAAATTATAGCATGGGCGTTTCTTTGGCCTATGAATAAACATGCATATCTGTTTACGCTTAATTGACGATAACTATGATAGCCACTGAATTTATCACATAGCCAATCCTCTTTACACACAGCGAAAAATCGTCTATGTTCTTGTTTTAGTAACAGTTAGTTAATGTCATGAGAGTTGTAGAAACGGTTGAATTGCGACAGAAGGCTGCCCAACTCCTTGAACGTTTTAATGAAAACGTAGATTGGAGTACTGATTGGCCAAACGATTTTCGTCCTTTAGCTTTGGCTGCCTTCAAACAAGGCTTGACTAATATAGCAGAGGGCAAAGGTGGAATGCCCGAAGGAACCTTGCCTGCATTAGACCGGCATTTATCTGAACAACATGCTCATATTGAAAGCCTTGATGAAGGCATTGGTGACACAGAAGCAAGAAAACAATATGGCGAGCTTCGTGAATTAAGAGATATTGCCGCTGAGGCCATTGAAAGTGGTTTTTTCAATGCAGTTTCGGTGGCACGCCATCGTTGAACCCAGTTTGTTTCCAACCACCTCTTATGTTATAATTTGTAAATTTTTCCAATGTAAAGGTACTGTGACATTTTCTAAAACGTAGAAAACCTTATCCGGTTATTCAGTCTGTGGCCGTGGCTTGTGCCGTTATCTCCGGGTTTTCCACCCTCTGGTCGCAGGGATACAGGTCGGAAATATCCACCTCAAACACCATTGCAATGGCGCGCAGGGTAATGTCGCCCAGTGTTTTGGTGCCGCGCTCAATGCGGCTTAATTGCATGGGAGTAATGCAGATCGCAAAGCCTTCGCGTAATTCACTTTCCAGCTTGTCCGCCAGTATTTCCAGCGTCCATTGGCGCTTCTCGCGCAGGGCGCGAATCACCGGCCCGCACACATTCAGTTTTCCTGCTGAGGTCGCCACACGTTTTCCCATTCTCCCAGAATACGTGCTTTTGCTGTGAAACCAAAAACCACTGTGGTTAGTGAATCAAAAAACACGTTTCTGAGAGAACTCCCCACTCTAATAATACAGGTCCAAGCGGAAGGGGCGCGGAAACCGCGCCCCTGTTTCCCCCATAGCCCCATGCTTAATCGCGCTGCACCGGCACCGGTGCAAAAAAGGCGTTACCAAAGAAGGTCATGCCAAAGGGCTGAATCTGGCGGCCATTCTCGCGGGTTTCCACCCGGTAACTGGCATCAGGAGCGTAGGGAAACAGTTCGGAAATAACACTAAGCAACTTACCGCCGGGTGCAATGGAGCCTAGCCGCATTTCCTGTAACATTGCGCCGCTGCGCGATGTCTGTACCGCCCACACCTCCACTGGCGTTTGGCCCATCAGGTTTAATGCGGCCAGCCCATCAATATAGGCCGGGTCGGAGCGCGCCTCCAAGGTGAATTGCGCCCCGGAGTTCTGGCCATCGCGGAGGTTCACCTCCCGCGTCCACGAACCAAAACCGGAAGCGGTGCCAATAATCTGAAGAAAGACTTCACTCTGATTACCCACATCATCGCTAATGGCCATATGGGATACCTGATTATCCAACCCCGGAAACACGCCGCTATTGCCATAGAGGGAGCGATAAAGGGTTTGTCCCGGCTCGACGTTTACGGCAAATTCGCCTAGGCGATTGCCGTTGCTCTCAAAGGGGTGCAGCGTAATGGTAGCGGCTTGTTGCGGGTGGCCGTTGCGCATGCGCAACCAGCCATTAAACCCGCCTTCCGGTCTTGGCACATGAAGCAACCAGCGTTCCGGCAATGCAGCGGCGGGGGGCTGCTGTGGCGGCGGGGTCACGCTCCACACGTTTGAGCGTTGCACGACTTGCCCGTTTTCGATCACGACTCGCACAATGCGGATGGTTACATCGGCTGCAATATCCGGCGTGCTGATGGCATAGGGCCATGATACGCCACTGACCAGCCGTGGGCCGGAAATAATCTCGCAGCCCACTTCCAGCGTGATTTCATAGCCTAAATTCCCCGCTGTCCCGTCAGAGGATGGGTCAGGATACAGGCATTCCAGCGTACTGCCCGTCCACCAGAAATTCGATGTACTTACAAAACTGGGCGATGCAGGAGGGGCCACGGGTGCGGCAGCCAGCGCAAGCCTCACCCGGCCATTACGGGTGATAGAAACAATATCGGTATTGTCATCACCGTTAAAATCCCCCAATACCAAGGGCTTATCCAAACCGGGAAGGGTTTGGAATGCAAATTCTCCTCTTTGGTTCCACGCTATGTTGTAGCTTACCAAGTCAGCAAATACGATATCCACATCGCCATCCCGGTCATAATCACCGGTTTCAATCACCCAGCCAACTGGAATCCTCTCATGTCTAATGGATGGAATTCCGCTGATTCCTTCACCATTACTGATCAGAATGTCCATGCCACCATCGCCGTTGGGGAGCACCGCATCGGCTAATCCATCGTTATTTATATCTCCCGCGGTGACTGTGCCGAAAAAGGAGTCCAAATTCACGTCTATTCTTATCTGACGTTCAATTAAACCCTCCGTGTTCACTAAAAACACACTGACTTCTCCCGGTACATAGGTGAAGATATCCAGAGTGCCATCGCCATTAAAATCTCCGAGTGCAATATCGCTGAGTCGGCTAAGACTCTCGTGTAAAAAGGAGATGCGCTGAGCAATTGGCGAGGCAGCACCTTGCAGGATTTGAAATCCACCGGGTGAATCATGCCCCACCACTATTTCAACTGTGCCATCGCCGGTAACATCACCCAACGCCCATTCTTCGTTCTCTGCACCAGAGGCAGATTCAACGGTTTCACTGAGGCTAAAGGTACCGTTTCCATTATTCTTATAGAGGGATACGCTGTATTTTTCCAACAACAGCAGGTCATCATTTCCCGCTCGCGGCAGATTTTGAATCCTCATTCGTCCAATTAATGCCGGGTCGAAACCAGTACCAAGATCGGTATTGACCGGAGCCAGAAATTTCCCCCGGCCATCTCCATGCAAGGCGATGATACATACGCGCACTTCCGTTGAACTTTGCATAAACCCAAGCAAGGCTACATCACCCCGCCCATCACCGTTGTAATCACCCTGTGTTATTTCAAGCAGTTGGCAATTCATCGATAACTCCTGCACCACCTGCCAGTCCACCTGACCAAAAAGCGGCATCATCCCACACACCAGCAATATGCACAGTCTGCGCATAGCCTGCCTCCTCAAAAAGGATAAATTGTGGTGAATGCATTCCCAGCCTAAACCATATCATAAATTAACCACAGTGGTTAATTTAAAACATATCGACTTACCTTGAACATCGATTTTTGGCGTGAGAGGCCCATGTAACGAAAAGCCAAAAAAGCAACATTTTCCCTTTAGGAAGGATTTTTTTCGCCCTCAGCTCGCACTTGCCGAGTATTCATGTGGGTTCGTCAGGAACCGCAAAACACATTTTCTACACCCATGCAAAGGTATAGTAGTATGCCAGTGAGTTGCTGTTATTTACATAAATCTAAACCCTATTGATCATTTAAGTATACTATTCAAAAATTGAATAACATTGACATCTGAACTACTTTTGATATAGTTAAAGAGTAGCATAATAAGAGTGTCACTAACTTTTAACTCCGAAGGAGGGTTCAAAGTGAGTGAACTGTTTTCAGGCATTGAATCGCCAACCAACCAACCCATGCACCACAGTTTTTTTGAGAAAGATTGTGAATTTGGGCTGCCCACAGAAGGCTTTGTCCGGCTTTCAGTTATCTTAAAATTATACCCAATAGGCAAAACCACATGGTGGCAAGGCGTCAAAGATGGCATTTTCCCGCAGCCAGTCAGGCTTGGCACTCGCGCAGTAGGCTGGCGGGTAGAGGATATCCGGGACCTTATCAACCATCCACCATTTGAAAATTTATAGTTCAAAACCCTAAATATTTAAGCCATAGGTGCAACAAGGTGCAAGATACAATTTCTTGCATGCTTTTCCTAGTTAGTTCTGTATAGGCTTTACTAAAATTTGGCTAGATGGAGACTTTTAGGGTAACCAGTTTTGCCATACAAAAAAATGGGGGCATATTTGGGGGCATATTCAAATTTCTCTAAACACGCTTCTCTTTTTATTCAATGGTTTACTAGGCATTTGTGGACCCCACCGGGATCACCATTCTACCATTCGATAAAATTCGATAACACCCAAAAAGCCTTGACAACCATGCATTGTAGCATTATTTAGTGTTTGTTAGCTTTCGACAATGTTCCTTAGAATCCGAGTTAAATGGGGGCATATTTGGGGGCATGTATTTAACCCAAAATAAATGTGCCCCCTTAAATGAAGCTGACTGACGTAAAATGTAAAAATGCAAAGCCAGAAGACAAGGCGAGAAAATTAGCTGACGGCGGAGGCCTCTATCTGGAAGTAATGCCCTCTGGCAGTAAGTATTGGCGTATGAAATACCGCTTTAACAGTAAGGAAAAGCGTTTGGCTTTTGGTGTGTATCCTGCTGTATCGCTACAGGAAGCAAGAGAAAAGCAAAGGATTGCAAAAAAACACCTCGAACAAGGGCTCGACCCCTCTGAATTAAAAAAAATAGGCGATATGGAGCGCCAAATTAATTACGAAAACAGCTTTGAAAACATTTCGCGAGAATGGTTTACTCAGCAAAGACATGTGTGGAAACCTAGAACCGCCAGAAAAATCCTTTATCGGTTGGAAACAAACGTTTTTCCATTTATAGGCAACCGCCCCATCAAAACGATAATACCTCAGGAAATACTTTGTGCGATCCGAAAAATTGAAGAAACGGGAATGCACGACAAAGCACACCGAACTTTGCAGACCTGCGGTCAGGTATTCCGATATGCCGTTGCCACAGGCAGGGCAGAACGTGATGTGACAGCCGACCTGAAAGGAGCGTTAACGCCCGTCAGAAGCCAAAGTTATAGCCATCTGGCTGAGAAGGAATTACCCGCATTCCTAAGAGAATTAGATCGCTATGAAGAAGATTATAACGGCAGATTTTTAACCAAACTGGCATTCAAGTTTCTGATCCTCACCTTTGTGCGCTCCGGGGAAATTCGTGGTGCGAAATGGGAGGAGATTAATTGGGACAAGGCACAATGGAAAATCCCGTCGGAGCGAATGAAGATGGACGCACCTCATATTGTCCCATTGGCAAAACAGAGCATTGCCCTACTCAAAGAAATCCAGGAACTAACAGGCAATAATATTAGCGGTTACATCTTCCCTAGTCAGCAAAGCCCAAGCAAGATGATGTCGGAAAATACTTTTCTTAAAACGATATCGGTTTTGGGATATAAAGGCAGAACGACTGGCCACGGTTTTCGTTCAACCGCTTCCACGATTCTAAATGAGAACAGTTTTCGCCCAGATGTGATAGAGCGCCAATTAGCGCATAGTGAACGCAATCAGGTTCGAGCAGCTTACAACTATGCAGAATACCTGCCAGAGCGTAAGGAAATGATGCAATGGTGGGCCGATCACCTAGATGATTTGCGCTCTCAAGGTGAAAATCACACAAGGCAGTAACCTCCCCAAAATTGGTTAGGCGTTGGTTCTGCTCAGCCACCATGCCAAGCCTTTCCAAATTTGGGCGCCAGCCTCGCGACTGGCGCCCGGATCAAGAGGCCAATGAAGAGTGTCATCTGTGCATATCTGGCACTCTTAACCCTTTTGGTCAGGCAATGTGTGGGTCTGCCTCTGTGCTTTTAAGGTTTCATTGTGTGCCACACCCTGCCCAACGTTCTTTTTCGCCTGTCGTCTTGCGTATCAGGCTTTCTGTTGCTGCACATACAGCCTAATGCCCTCTTTTGGTTCACTTTATGCTTTCTGGATTTCATACAACCCGCCCTCCCGGTATTGTGAGGTCCGATACCACCTCGATACTGTCAATGAACGGCACACCGCTATGCTGTGGGCGTAATGGCGGCTCACCTTCCAGCAACCATATAAGGCGGTGCTGAGCAATAGCCTTGTAAATTTTGTGGAGCATGGTGCCTTTGATGATGGCTAGGGAACTGCCACATTTCACATAGACCATTCCCGGTGAGCTTTTGGGTGAATCGGTAATTAAATGGTAGGGGAAGTAGGTAAAATCAAAATTATTCTGGATGACCAGAAACCCAAATGCCAGATCAGCCCCGATGCCGATACATTTACGGCTTTCCAATGTTGGCTCACCGATGCAGTCTTCACCATAGGTGTGACTGCCGGGCTCTATAAAAGGGGTTTTTTGGCTACTGGTATCACTCACTTCCCTCTCTCCTAACGCGAAGTTTGTGACACTCTTACTGTATGCATCCTTACTTTAACCATACTTAAAGTTGCACTAATGTCAAGCGCATTAAACCTATAGGTTGAATAAAAAACAATAGTAATTTTAACTATATTTTTGACATATCAAAGATACCATTGTCATCTAATCCCTCCCGCTGCGTGATGGGTGGGGGTGAAAAGATTTAAGCAGTGTCGGAATTTTTTACCTAGCTGAGTAAAAATTTGGTAAAATCAATGAAAACCATGCTTTCGTTTATAAAACCTAACAGCAAAAAACCAGTTTAGGCTGATTTTTCCGCTTTTCCGGCGTGTGAACCAGAGTTATATCTAGGCTTAGCCTTCTTTGTGGAGAACCTTAAAATGACTAAAAAGGCTTCTAAAAGTGCTGCTTCAAGTGTAAATCAGGAAGAGTACTGGGATTATTTAGGCTTTGGAGCGCACAAAGTTCCTTTTCAGCATTTTCCAACGCCTGAAGAGCGACAGGCTAGAAACTGGGCCATGCTTGCCAGAGTGCTTACTCGCGGCAATGTTATTGCAATGGTGGGAAATAGTTGCTCCCGCTCTCTTGGTTATCGAAGTTGGGATAAATTTGCCGAAACTTTGCTGGACAAAACAAAAAACCAATCTAAAGGCTCAGTGGAAGGAGAACGCTTTGGGAAAATATTTGAATCGATTTTTAATGGAGGGGCATCGGATAAACAACCCGACTCGAATACAAAAATGTATTTAATTTCTGCATGTCAAAAGGAACTAACTAGGCTAGAAAAGCAAGACTTATTCAATAAATTAGCTAAAGAATATTTTGACCCAAATTATAAAGAAAATTTGGAAAAAAAGAAAAATATTTCAGATGAAGACAATCCTTATTTTCACCTTGAAAAATTACCTATCCATCGGTTCATTACTACAAATTATGATACGGAAATAGAAGAAATACTAATTAAGAACCGGGGAATTCCTCGAAAACTCTTTGGAATCCCTAAACCTCTAGGTGAAGCTTCAGATTCCATTTCTGTTCCCGAATCGGAGCGCCTATCTTTTACTCAAACCCAAAAATACCAAAACCAGCACATTCGATTTTTCTTGTCACGAGAAAGTAGCAACCACAATATGGTATTCCATGTTCATGGTCGATGGGATGAGCCAGAAACCATAGTTGCCGGGGAAGGGGATTATCAACGCTGGTATTTATCTAATAATGAGGATGGAGGAGAAATATTAAACCAAAAGATTGATTTAATGATTAGCTCTAACCCACTGCTTTTTATCGGCTATGGATTTGGTGACGAAGATTTGATGATTATCCTTCGCAGGGTTTGTGCACTAGATCCGGGAAGAAAAGAAAGCAGGCCCTTATTCGCCCTCATTCCCATCAGTGAAGAAGAAAGGCCTTATAAGCCAAGCATGTGGTACGACCGCTATGGCCTTAATGTCATTACTTTTGAGAAACCAGTAGAACCTGGCAAAAAGGCAACAAAGGAAGAAAAAGCGCAATTTGAAATCGATTTTGCAACGGCTCTTTGTGATGCATTAAAAGAAATCCAAGAGAAAACCAAATCGATTCAGGCAAAATGGCTGGCGAAACCAAAATTCTCAGAACTGAAAGAAAATTTGTCTGTCCATTCAAATTGGGAATTTTTTGCTCCCAAAATATCAAGAGAAACAATCCCAAGCCATGTAACATCAGCCGTCGATACACTTGAAAATATTTTGATGCAAAAGGAGAAAAATATTAGACAAGGTGGTTTGATTGCTGTTATTGGGGAAAAAGATACGTGTAAAACCATGGTATCTCAAGAGTTATTGGCAAAATTACGAAGTAAAAAGCGTTTCAAACGTTATTTTTATTGGAACGCACATTATTCCGAAAACCTTCTGGCTCTATTTGATCTTTTAGCTTGTTTTTTCAAATCTTCCAGCCATCAGATTTCAGAAAAAAACGGAATCAAAAGCAATCCAAACCGTAAGTTTAAAGATTGGCTTGAAAATGAAAGATATTTCATAGTTATTGATGGAATTGAGCGGTTATTTGATCAAAATCCCCATCTTCCTTACGGTCCTTTTTATATTAGATTGAAACATTTACTTACCGACATAAGTGACCCTGCGAACAAGGCTTGCTTCTTGTTTACTGGGCGACACCTCCCCGGTATAGTCAAAAAAGAGCACTGTCGCTATACCTATGAAATGCAACCGATGGACTCGAATGACACGGCCACATTATTGGACTGGCCAAAAAACACAGATTTAGAGCAGGTTCGGCAAGTTGCCCAGGGTCGCTGGTTTTCATTACATCAAGTAAAGTTCCTAATGACTCAAAAAGACTCAGTCCACCCAAGGCAACTAGCTTTAAAGCAATCTATTCTAGCACCGTTAGAGAGACTAGAATTACTAAATCGAGATACACTTATCTCCCTAGATAAGGAATATTCTGATTGGGACACCGGCTCTCGGCATGTCACCCAGTTTGTCAAAAATATTGGGTCCTTTCTCCGCCCGCTATCGAAGCCAACAATGAGTGAATTATGGTGTGGAAAAAGAGAAGACTTTTCCAAAGTATTCGATACCCTAATTGAACTAAAAATGCTTTTACAAATCAAGAATCCAGATGGTCAACATCGATCAAAAGTGTTTTCTCTTCGCCCCTCTTTAAAAGAAACTTTGTATGGAACCGGCAGTTTCCTCACCCATGGAGCAGAGCCGAGCCTGGGACTTGGAGGGGTGCTCACTTCGCTTCCTCCCCTTTTTCCTCATCTTTCCGGAGAGAGGGACATAAAAACACTTTTTGACAGGTATCTAGAGAAATCTATCGAAGTTGCCCATCCCAATAATTTCCGCAACATGTTTTCTTTAGTGCGCTCTCGAATGAATGCAATAGGCGCTGCCCAGTCTAAAAATTTTCAGGAATATGCGCTTTATGGGCTCCAGCTCCTTGCGGTATGTAAAATGAAATCTGGGTGCTGGGATTATTCCCAAGATCCAAAGGACTATACTTCGCCAAATGCACTACTTCCGGCTGCGGATCTGGCATGGCTTTACAACGATGTTGCCATGAGTATGCTTTTAGAAGGGCATGCTCATGATGCACTGGAATTGTGGGAGCAAGGTTTGTCTATATGCAGAACTTTTGATTCTGCGCACCCCGGAAGAACCCATCATACTCTGCAATATCTGGTAAGCCTTGGCTTGGGTTGTATAGATGTGGGTTTATTGAATCAAGCGAAATCATTCTTGGATGAAGCTGCGTCAATTAATTTAAACAATGAAAAACCACCAAAATCCAGTCGAAATTTAGCACATCAAACGAAATCAAACACGAGCTTTAGGGATGAAATGATCCAAGGAAAAATTCATGCATTTCTCGGCGTTATTGAGCAGTTGCGAGCCAATAGTCGCATTGCTAAAGACCATTATGACTCGGCTGAGAAAATTTTTGATTCATTTAAGAATAACCGAGGGCTTGGTGTGGTGTATCGCTATAAGGCTACATTGTACAGGGCACAGGGTGATTTGGAACAATCTCGAAAAACTCTCGAAAGTTCCATTGCATCAGCCCATGCCAGTGGTCAGGAAGATTTGTTATTTATGGCTGAAATTGATGAAGCTAGGCTAATGATCGAAGAAAAAAGAACAGTGAATGCCCGAAAACTCTTAACCAGAGTGCTAAGGGAAGCAAAACGTCGCAGTCTCCAGAAAGTGGAGGGTATGGCTCTACGTGTTCTTGCTCAGATTAACCTCCTTCAGGGCGATGCCGTGGGCGCGCGTTTGCAGGCTATTGACGCCTTGCGAATATTTAATGGCCTTGGCTTAGGTATACGTTCCACCCGGACTTTATGCATTCTTGCCCGAGCTTTATTAAAATCTGGTCAGCGTCCCTTGGCAAAAACTTGCCTTCGGATTGCAATAGACCGGGCAAACAGGCAACAGTATTTTTCTTGCAAGCGCTCGGCTGAGAAGGACTTGCGGGAAATTGACTGAAGGAAAAAAAAGAACCGCCCCCGAATGGGATGCGGCTCTTTCTAACGTTTTGGTTCCTGCTTAGGAAGAAAGCACTTTCTCAATGAAAGCTTGCTCTTTCTTCATTTCAGTTTCCCATCTTTTCTTTAAGTCATCTTGGCCTTCCTCTGTAGCCAAAAAAGCCTTGGCCTTTGCAATTTGTTCTAAGCTGGGCAATAATCCCAGCTCCCACAATGCACTTATCACCGCATAAAGATTGATATAGTGCCTAAAGAGCGTTAGTTCCTCTGCAGCATAATATTCCTGATCATGTTTCAGGCTTTTGATTACTTTGGCCATCACGCTTCCAACTTCAACATAATACCCATCGCGGTCTGTATTTTCATGCATCGGATAATCGGGAGCAAATAATGCTTCCCAAATCTCGGTCCTTAATAAGGTGGGCAGTTGGCGGTATTTTCTGTCTATCATGATGTTTGGCTCCTTTAATTTTTTGAACCTTACCCAGAAGGGAAATAAGCTGTTGTCAAAACAGAAACTATTCATGAAAATATATTAAAAACTTAATTTTCTGAAAGTAAGATATTGCTATTAGAATATATAAAATACGTTAATAAAGTATTAACGTTAAAAATTTAATCCCGCCCGCCGTGTGTTGGATGGTGTCGGGTGCGGGATTTGGTTGCGTGTTCTCTATAGTCGCGTTTTCCAAAGCGGCTAGTCAGTGTTTCCAGCCGGGCGAGCCAGCGCGTAAAGCGTGAGGTTTCTTTTGGTTCCGGTGCCGCCGTGTGCGGCTTCTTACCCGCTCGCGTTTCCTTTTGGAGCCTGTTGCGTAAAGGCGCTTCTTTGTTGCGCTTTTGCTCTTGTTTTAGGGCGGCACCATCGGCAATCGGTTTTATTTCGGCGCTCTCCTCTTTTTTCGGGCTTTGAAATCGGTCTGCCATTCGCCTCTGCGCCACAGGGTTGTTTGGGCCGGTGGCATTATCGGGTGCAAAGGCTTTGGCAAGGGAAGCGGCCTCTTTTACTAATGCGGCTTCCTGCCATTTTCGCTCCTTGCGGGATTCGTATTCCGGTGCTGTTATTGGATGCTCACCCGGCGCATAACGCCCACCGCCCA
>WURV02183185.1:0-13070 GCA_011762755.2 Epimenia babai | reverse complement strand
TATATATTATGTAAAATATTCATTTAGACGTCGACAAAAATGGTTTTATCCGACCTGTAGGCGTACCTGCTCTAATGTTCCAACGTTTTTTAGTGAACACTGTATCGCACATAACAATAAATCGAATTAAATGTGCGTAAAAGCCGCAAGTGTATCCTAAACACAATTCAGTAAGAAAAGATTTCACATAAACAAGCAAAGCAAGCCCGCCACGCCGACTTTTGAAGCGTTAAACGTTTCTTACCCATAATAATTACCCTCCGGAACGTGTCCGCTTGATTTTGCGTTCACGAATTTTTGCTATTAGCCGCTAACGAACTGCGGATTGCCTTAAAGAAAGACCCAGAAAATTTAAGATTATTAAAGAATCACAAGTCACCACGTATAAACGTTAAAAATTACCTAAGGTTTTCCAAGAACCTCTTTAAATTAAGATCTTTACGTCTTGGTTTTGTTACCTGCACGATGCAAATCTAATTAAATGGTTGCCACGCTGTTAACTTTGGCTAAAAAGGTCTTGTTTCTCTATTAATTCTTTTATTTCTGTTTTTTGCCAAACCGATGGTTTACCGAGCAAGATTTTCCAACGACCTGAAGACGCTTGAATAAAAGTATTTCTTTAGGTACGCGCGAGTCCTCGTGCTCAAAAGAAAGAACCCCAATCTCAAGGTATTGCTATCGCTCGGCGGCCCGGAAGCAAACAATCGTGAATTTACTTCCACGGTGTCGTCGGACAGTCGACGTAAGAGATTTGCGCGAAACGCTCTCACGTATCTACGCACATGGCGTTTCGACGGCCTTGACATCGACTGGGAGTACCCTAGCGGTGTGGACCGTGAGAGATTCACCACCTGGCTTCAGGTTTGTGTATATAGGATTAGTATAAAGTATTATTGCCCCAAAAGCAATATTGATATTTTAACCCTAACACCTGCATAGCATTTGATTTCACCATTAAATGGGCATGAAATAATTAATAGCACACAAAACAGATACTTTCAATTGGCGCAGACCCTGCGGATCGACAGGGATGCGTTCAAATTAAGTAGTTCAATTCGCTTAATAAGGGACACGAGAGTGTTACTCTGATTGTGATTTTCACTCCGGACAGCTGCCATGTACACCGCTTATAAATAGTGCTCAACCATGTAAGCCGTCTACTCCTAGCTGTCAATACGTACTCTTGACGGCCGGTGCGTACGTATACCTCTGGCGGTCTATATGTACTCGGCCTTGGCGGCGGGCGCCCTTTGCTGCCACGCACTTTGCTTACTTTTCATAATCAGCATATCCTTAGTCTAGAACACACGTCTACTGCACTGGCGCTTCTGCTGACAGCTGTTCGCTATTGTGTCAAACCTACAGACACGTCAGGTCTCTCGTCGCTGACATCTTTACTAAAATACTATTCTTTCCCGCAGGCCATCCATCTCGAGTTTTTTGCCGAGGCTAGAGAAGTAGGTCAGAGCGCCCTTCTCCTCGCGATCGCTGCAAGCGGGGAGCAGTCTGCGGTCGATCACTACGAGATCGACAAACTAGCGCAGTGAGTCACTATTTCTTTGAGCTTTTCCATAGCAAAAACCCGAAAGGATAATTAAAAATAACCGATTACTTCTGGTATTTAGGACAGGTCAATCTTTCAACTCCGTCGCGGAGAATATACTAGAAAACAAACATATCGCAATTCACTTATGAGACTACGCGGGAGGTACCAGTTATATTTTTTCACTAATCGAACGCTGTTCAGGCGAAGAGAATATAGGGTAATATTTCATCTACCCTATGAGCCTGGTTTTTCCAAAATATGTTGATCAACTGATTCAATGCAAGACCTTCTATTATATTTCGTATTATTATTGCAAAAAACACATTGCAGAAAAAACATACATTTTCTTTTTTTATTCAAGTAGTGTGCAGTGATCGCACATAGAATCTGTTATATAATCTTCGTATATACGAATGTAGTGAAGCTAGAGAATTTGCGGAATTCTCGAATCGTCTAGTTAGTACCTGCGGCGTCTTTAGGTTGTTAAAGTTTATTAAATGGCTTCGACGCATTTACTTTTACACACAGCCGAATGGTCACGAGACCATCGTGGTGTAAACGTTAGTTGGTTAGGGAAAGGTTAGTAAGTTTAGATATAGGTAATGCAACGGATGGGTTGGAAATTTAGAGAATTAAGTTTTAGGCAGAAAAATTTAAAGATACAAATAAGAACGCTAAAATAGTAGCAAAATGTGAGTAAAGCTTGTTTCTCTTGCTCATTTGTATCCAACGCGAAGAATTATTGACAAATATATTCGAATTTAAACAATCTATATGTATAGACAAAGTTGATTTATCTGATAAAGTATCATAACATTAAGTCAACACAAACGAGACAAGTCAGGTGAATTGAGCTAATAAATGGCGTTTCAAAGCAGTAGTCGGCGAAGACCGACAATGTATGTACATTTTGGTGTTTTCTAGCTACGTGGATTTTGTCCATCTTACGACTTATGACTTCATCGAGACAAGAAGAAGTAAAATACGACACAGCGCTGATTTGTATGCGGTGGTTAGTATACAGCACCCGCCTGTTCACCTTTCACTAACAGCTCTGCATTGAGGAAGATAACAGAAACTCACCGCCCAAACACATTTACGAGTACTGTTATAACAATCATCATCATACGCACACGTTTTATACGAGTACACAGTAACAACGGATTTGATAGCGGGCTACATAATCCAAATAATTTCATATAAGATGATTTTTAATGTAGTTTACAATCGGCTCCTCGAAGCCAGGATGTAGCATATTTTATTTTTGGCCGTGGTGTCTCACTAGAGCTGTTTCTTCATGAATATGAAAGGACTATGTATACCGTATCGTATTAAATTATGCCAATCTGATCTGGCGAAGTTGAGCCGACTGCTGAGGCAGGAGATCTGTGCTCATCGCATTGATGGGCGTGCCACGTTGCTCCTGTTTAGTGAAGGCACAACACGACCAGAGCGGGACGCTTCGTTACGATCATATCTCAGGGTACTCGACGGTTGTGGCAACAATTATTGTTTAGGTAGAAATACGTCAGATGTCTATCGAAACTCCCACGCGAAAAGGCAGATCAGTGAGATGCAGTGTAAAGATTTCACGGACAGTTTTTTTCTGCGTGGTTGCAACAAGTCTACACACGATTAATCTTCCCTATTAGGGAGGTGGGTGTGGTTTGGAACATGAGGGCGTTGTCTCGAACCTTTTTTGAACCCCCGGTTAGCTTCACAATTGTTGGAATGAAACCCAATTGAAACAGCAGTCCACGCACTATTCTGAAAATATTCTCTTGGCACTCATACCTTTGGTTCACGTGATCAAAATGTCGTTGATGTCTTTGACGCCCCAGCCAGCTATTTTGACCGTCACCAGCATCATTAGATAAGGTCATATTAACAACCCCATAGTAACTCGACAGAACGCGTCCATTACCATGTGGATTGACGGTGGCTTGCCATCCAGACAACTTTTGATTGGAGTAGCCGCCCACGGAAGCTCGTTCATCCATCCAACCTCCGAGCCCATTATCTTCGAGAGGACGTCTTCCAGGAACGACACTCCTCGTGGTGTTCACGGTCAAGGCGACTACACGCTGTCTTATCGCGAGGTCAAGTATGTAAATATATGTTTGTTGATTATATATCGACAAGTATCACTAATTTGTGAAAAATTCGATGGTGGTATGGCAGAATGTTGGAAATGTCTAGCGAATTTTAACGCATTTATTCACATGTACTGCAGATTTTGGTTATGCATGATGGATTGTACGACGAACCGATTTTTATGTATGATCCATGGATGGTTAATTGGTTACGTATGACACACTGATCGTTATGTCTGACGAACCGGTCCTTATGTATGACGGATTGGTCGTTCTTTTGCGATTAATGTGATTTATCCAGTTATGCCCCCTTAAATAAAGTTATCGAATGTTATTTATTTTACACGGCAATTTGATTTCTTAAGTTGGTGATCGCTTAATTTGTTTATTTATGTCCATTAATGGTTAGTTATGTGTTTTTTAATCTTTGTTGATATATAGATATAATTTATTCATGTTTGGTTTAGTTGATTGATCGATCAAGTGATTAATAGATTCATAGCCTTTAGGTTGGCGTTACGTTGATTGTTGTCAAAGTTGTCTAACGAGTTTTGCTTAACCATCGTTGTCAAAGGGAGACTTGTCTGGGTATATTTCACGGCAGACCGTCGTCTATCTCGTCTTTTTATCTCGTTAGCCGCGAGAGTTATGCGCGATACATAATTATGCAGCCTGTTATCATTAACGACGCAGATATGCATGTTGGTGAAAAACAAGGGATGGTTGTCCGAGTGGGACGAGTCTGCTCTCGCGCCCTACGCCCACAAAGGCGACCAGTGGGTCTCCTACGACAATCCCCAGAGCGTTTATATCAAGGTCGCTAAATTTCGAATAATATGAAAGCATCATGCCATAATGCACGTCCGTCTATAAGGACACAACAAATACTCGTATAACTACGATGACATGTCCACTGAAGATGATATATTTCATTATACGCTTACTTTATTTTATATTTTACGCCTCCCCTTGTACTTGTCCTTGTTCTCACACCATACTCTGTACTTTATAATGAAATACGGCTACAAAGAACGATCCTTTTTAGATAAAGTGCTATTAAAAATAATAAATTAATCAATTAATTGATGTTACGGTGGTGGGTTCGTTCGACGCGACATACAGTTACAAAATTATATCGACGCACAGACGTAAACTTGGCGTTTCGACAACGTGGCCGACTCAACATTGACTACCGATTTAACTCGACATTTACCTGCCTTCTCTAAATCCCAGACAAGGTTTACATCCGTCTTGAATTGCACTCAGCTAGCTTATGAAAGCTATCTATTAATCTCCTTATTAAATAATTTCCCGCCCGCAGTAAGTTTTTGTAAGCGAGGCTCCCCTATTCCAATACGTTCAAGTCGTGTCATGTATGCATTTTCTCGCCTAAACTGAGATGGAAGCCGACCTGATTTAATACATATTGAACCTCTACATTAATAAAAAAAATTACGTCCGTCTTGCGTTTAGTTTTGAGAGAAAAGTGCAACTATGTATAATCGGTATCAGCCATCCATCCGATCGTTGTTTTACGTCGATGATGTCGTGACAACGCTGACCGAGAGATCGAGAAGCAGTGACGGCCACAAAATGGCGGTGGTACATTAATGTTTTCGTATTGGCGACATCATGCAGGAGCGGTACATAGACCGACATTATTATGTCCATATTGAAAGTGGCGAATAATAGGAATACGCTAGACCGAATATCTTAAATGATTTGAGACTATAGTATTGTAAAAAAATTACAGATGGACCTCATAATAGAGAGAGGATTGGCGGGTGTGGTCGTTGTGGATATGGAGCAAGACGATTTCGGCGACTTCTGTGGCCAGGGACGTTATCCGATAATAGGCACAATGCGAAGCAGACTAATTATAGAATCCAACCCACAAAGAGACAACCCTCCGCTCTTAGCAGTCTCTCCCCTCAATCTCGAGGCACCAAAGAAAAAAGGTTCGATGCGTTGATATAAAAATTAATGTCTTAAAGATGAAATAAATAATAATAAGAATAATAATAAAGCTTTATTTAGAGTGCCGAATTATCCCTTGGTCAAATGACACGATGATGTCGACGACACTTGACAATGTTACTAGCTTAAAACATAAACTAATGAAGTTATGTGAGGAGTACTGCAATGGCTACTGGTGGTTTTATACGTGTATAAACCTGTACAATATACACACACTTACGGTGATGACTACTTTGAATTATGAATAGTTGAATTTCAATATAAACACTATGTGAACTAAGAAAAACTAATAAACTATGCAGTAAGTCTATGTGTAAGCATGGGTGAAGAGGAGAGTTTTGAGTTTGGACTTGAAGATGTTGAGAGTGGGAGATGTTTTTTATATTGAGAGGCAGAGCATTAAAGAGTAGAGCGGGAACTGCAATGTAAATCGCTTCTTTAAATACATGTTTGTTCTCATAATAGTCAACATAATTGGAACGGTAATTAGCTTACGTTGAACAGAATATCGAATAGATATTTTTTCTGTTTCGCAACAATCACATTTTTTCAAATTTGTCACGTGATCCTATAGCCCTTATACCCGCAATGCTTGGCCACTGTATATCTCAAGCGGCACATACACGATTAATTTTATTGTTAATAAATTTAAGCCAGAAGTCCATCGACAATGGAATATGTCGTGTATTGGAGGACATTGACACCGATGAAATGACGACAATTTGACTCAATTAATGGAGGGATCAAAGTTTGTTTAATGTACATGTCCTGTATGAAATTGATAGTGTACTGGCCGCTATACACTTAGAAACATGACACATGCTTACACAAAACAGCTATGTGTGTCACGTGATCCTTTTTCTTGTCGAAATTTACTGGTTAAGTTGTCGACGTCGCATTTAGTTCTAATCCACGTCTTTATCTTTCTTTCATTGCACTGTATCGGGTTAGTCAACTTTAACGAACGCGCGTCTGACTACCTCTTTTCTACCTCGCTAAAAAGGCATTTTTGACAGCTCACCCGTTTCTCGCCAACTAACCATGCACTCCTGTCCGGAGATTGCTGTTTTTCCAGAGTGCATGCCCCACATTGTGCAACAGCTTGCCACTTACCACAATATGCTAAGCACATCTATTGGTATTATTTTGTAAACACGATCAAAAGCACAAGCATTACTGTAGAGGGGAGTGTATGAACTTAACACACTCTTTGTATGCGGCTTATATGTCACACGTCATACGTCTCATACCCCTTCCATACGCCACACGGATCTTTCATACCTCGCACACTCGTTGTATACGCCCGCCACCGATATCCTTCCACACACCGCACACTTATTCAGCCTGCCAACTGTATCTTTCACGAGTCGCACATCTTTTACGCGTCGCACATAACTTCTATATGTTGTGCACTCATTTATACTTAACATAATAATCTTTTATACGTTACGCACCCATTTCTATACGCCACATATTTCACCAAACTTTCCACATATTACGTATTTTTCTATATACAGATTGATTTGCAATATCTCCACAGATTACATAGTCGGGTGCTACTTTTCCCATCAGCTAGTAATTCACCGAGCTTATAAAAACCTACACAAGATTCCCAAGTTCATAGTCCCACCTGACATCTGCACTCACATCTTCCTCGGATTCTTCAGCATCAAGAAAAAAAGAGTGATAACCTGGTACTGGACGAAGAAACACAAGTAAGAATCAGTACAACATCTACGTTGTACCACGCTTAATTTTCTGCGTCTGTGTGGGTAGATACCATAATAGCCTTTCCCATTATAGCCTCTCGTGCTAAAATCACAAATTTATTCCCGTTAAAGCCTCTGGGTTTTGGAGCTGCTAATAACGACCCTAACCTTAACCTAACCCTAATTGTCTTTGTTTTATTGCATGTTGTGTTAGTATGTGAGCTTTATTAATGTGTTGATGTAGCATGTTGTGATAGTCAACCCTTTGATAATCTGGAGAGGCTATAATGGGAAAAAAATAACGGGGGCTATAATGGGTATAAATCAGAGAGGCTACAGTAGGAATCGGCTAATTAATATAACAATAGGGCTATAACGGGAAAGGCTATAATGGGAAGTTCCCGTCTGTGTATTTGCGTGCTGGCGTCTGTACGTTTTCTTCGGCTGCAGAGCGGCTGTTAGTGGTGGGAAGATCGTGAGCGTTAATCAGGATTTCCATACTATCAGACTCACTATTCTAAATAAATTGCTGCTGTTGGTTAGACTGCCTGTATAACGACGTCAATGAATGCGAGTGGTCAAGTTTATTAGCGTAAGGTGTGTATGTATGTATCTATTTAGAAGCTGCTTACCGAAGTAATCGTTGTGATAGGCTATCATTGGCCCTTAACAATGCTAGCCTATTAATGTGGTTAACACGACAATCTGATTATTATTATTTATTTATAGGCTGACTACCTAAGTAATCATTGTATAGGCCAATTTCACTTATGACCCTCTACAAAGCTAGCCTATGTCGTTAACACGACAATTTAATTAGCCTCACTTATAAGGGGTGGAGGGAAAACACCTAGTGTAAAAAACAAACCGAGTTTGGGCAGACAATTGACCTTTTCCCATTCACGCCTCCGGTTCTAAATGCCTACATATAAACTACATATGTCGCACACTCCGCTAAGTCTATGATAGGTCCATGTTTATTTTACAGTGAGATGATGATATAGTGGAGAGGTAAGTGACATAGAGATCACATATAGAGCATCTGAAGCACAGCAAACGTCAGACGGAAAACCCCAACAGAACCACACTACAAGGGCTACCCAGACTCCCATGGACGTTGGGGTTTAACCGTTTAAGGCGTTTTCAGCCCGAAAAACGCCACAGTTAGTATACTGGTTAGAGCGGGATTCGAACCAGGCACCCCTGGATTTAAAGTCAAACGCTCTAACCACTACGCCAGCTGCGCCTATTAGCGTGAGGTAGTTACCATATTGCAACCTATCTACATCGAGTTCTCCGCTAAATCTCCGATTGGCCACGATTACTTAATGACAAGATAACTAGACTCGAAACTGTTATCCAATCACTATAGAGGCATAAAGACGATATCCTCTCATAAACACACTGCAGCGACTACCCAGATCGTCATGGCTGGATTGGTTAAAAGGGCGCAGCGCTTTTTTGTCTAAAACGCTACCAACGATATACTGACTCGACCGACTGTCAAGGACCATCTTCTGTAAGTCTTGCTATTTGTCGATCTGCGCCCCGTTCTCCGTACATAACAAAAAGCCTGCTAAGACAAAAATAGAGTAGCTGTACGAGTACACGAACCGAAGTATACGGGTCGTAACATGCGACAATCTGTTTATCAGGCAACCAAGTACTTTAAAAATACAATGTAATGGATGTTGTTACATCAAACTCTTATCGCTGTTTATGTGAAAACTCCAGAACTCAGATAACTTTTCTGACGTACTTTTTTTGGTGATTACGGTTAGGATGGACACAGTATCTGCGGTGAAGGCGCAAAACCCGTCAATCGTCGTGTTGTTAACTATCGGAGGACCAGAGGCAATTTTCCCAGAGTTTGCGAGCATTGTAAAGCAAAAGCGACATAGAGATTTTTTTCTCAGTCACGCGATAAAATTTGTGCGTCAAAACAAGTACGATGGACTGAATATCGACTGGCAGCTCTCGGATCCCAAGTTCGCTCCAATATATGCCACATGGCTGAAGGTACGACCTAGGATGGCACCGCATCGGATTCTACGTACCGTATATACTCGCCTGTTAGTCGATCCGCCTAAAGTCGACCCCTCTATAAGTCGACCCCCAACTTTTGCCGACGAAATCGCGGTTTTGCTCTTGACCCGCCTATAAGTCGAGGGTGGAGTTTGAGGGTGCCACCCCTTCTTCAGTCATTCACGGCGATCGGCCGCCATTATAATTTGGATGGGAAACTTACTCTATGTTGTATTCTAATAAATGTGACGAACGCAAAATGTGCTGATTATATTTTTTATTGTAGTAATATAAGGCCGTCTTTACTTTTAACGAGTCCATCTTGACGTCAGGGAATCATCCTCTGTGCCGCCCAAGACGTCTGAAGGTACGTATCAGTATATTTTCACTGCCAAAATTTGTTAAATTTTTATTGACCCGCCTGTATGACGGGGGTGGGGGGTAGACTTCAAGGAGTGAAATTTTGTCTTTAGAAACCCAGTTATAGGCGAGTATATACGGTAACTTAATGAAAAGGTTAAATCATTCCACACGGATGTTATGTTGCGGACCGTCTACTCGTTTAATTTTGGGGTATAAAGAATGGTCACGTGGATGAACTTCGGAGGAACAGTGTCGTAGTCGTGATTGTAACATATCGTTGGGATATCCCTACAGTGCGCGATGCCAATAAATTAACGATAAAATACCGACTATAATCATTGTTCTTTATTATCATCATAAATTATTAACTTCAATTATAATAATTATCGATGCTGTTTATATCAATATGGGTCATTAAAGAACGAAGTCGGTGGTGAATTTCCAGAGGAAGAAATCTTCTGGATAGTTAGTTAAGTTATGCTCTTGACCACGTTCTGACGGGGTGATAATCTGGGCATTTCATACAGGAATCTACAAAAAGATTTCTTTGTACTATTCAACCAATTGAATCAGATGAATGGAAAAAGGAAAAATCTGTAGCCAGATGAAAGAAATACACAGAAAAATCCCGTTGGCCTCAGGTGGTGGAGCACCAGATCGGACATGGGAAGGTCGTGGCTTCCGTTCTCTTTTCTGTATATTTTCCTCCGGCTTTCAATACCATTATGTAAAATGTATTTCATATAGCCTATGTATTATCTTGAAATTTGGTTAGATTATTCATCCTCTATATATTGGTGCGTTTATAATTATAGTTCGAAGGTGAAGAACAACATTTATTGGCTGCAAGAATCAGCCAGTAAAGGCTCTTAGATGCGATTTACAATAAATGTTTATGATATTTTGCGCAGATACAATACCTTCGACACTCTCACATCACTCTTCTAAAATAATACCGAGAGTCTACTTTGTCTTCAAAGACGGGTCAACTCCAGAATCGGTGATGAATGACTTGCTTGCGATCATCGCAGAAAACGGATTTCGATCGCGTGTCGTATGGTTTACGAGTCCAGCCCTTCCACCACATGATTCTCCTATAGCTATTACGGTAGACGTTAGCAAATAAAGTGGGTAAATAATAAATCTGCTGGGTGATCGCAATGGCATGGGGAAAATTGTAAATGCCATTTCTTCAGGGCAGATTTCTGTCACGGATTGAAATTGACTCTTAGAATTCTTCGTTCGTTAACCAAACGCGAATAAATTCGGCAGGAATTGAGGACTGCATTCGATGAAGAAGCGAAAAGATCGGGTCGGCGTCGCTTGATGCTGACGGCGGCCGTGATGGCGGGAGAAAAATCTCGCGATTACTACGATGCTAAAGAAATCTCAAAGTTAGCCTCTCGTAATCGGCGATTCCACTCTGTCACAGCAAAGTTCATTTTCATACAATCAATTTTACGTCATATTAACACGTATTTGCAATATTAATATAAAATCAATATTTTTTAGATCAAGCACTATTCGTTATTTTGTAGTGCACGTATTTCGCTATTGTCTTGACATCTGTTATTTACGACTGCGTCCACAGAGATCTGGACTACGTGTTACTCCGTACATTCGACTTCAGTACGACGCACACACGTCCTAGATTCACGGGGGTCACCAGCCCTTTGCCAGCTGTGGTTAGACCAGAGCTAATAAGTATCTATACATTGTGCCTCATCCTTATTTTATTGTGGCAATAAGAGTTGTTTTTCATTATCTATTACCTAGTTAGTTATCCAACTTAAACTATCATTCGGAACCGTGGCGCGTATCGCCGAAGTATAAGCTGGTTTTTATAAAAGGCCAATGATAGCCTAAACAGTGGAAGGATGGATGGAAGGAGCGAGAGAGGGAGGCTGGAAGGCGGGGAGATACAGATTTATTACGGCAAGAAAAGGGAAGAAGGCTAGCAATGTAATTTAATGTAGAAATGTGTTATATAGCGCAGATATCAGTATCCATATACTCTCAGGTGCGCTTTACAGATGGAAAAAGTATATACATATTAAAAGATAAAATTGAACAGTAAGTAAAATATTGAAATACATTATGTAAAAGCCCGTGAAAACAGGTATGTCTTCAAGTGGGATTTGAATGAGCTGAGCGATGTCTGCTGTCGCAATGAGATGGGGAGATCATTCCATAATCAGTGGCTAGTAGTGAAAGGACACTCGCGGTTAAGAAAACATCCGCGACGGTGGACAGACGACGACACACACACAAGTAAAATCATCGACAGGAAACTTGAAACAAAACATAAATGCGTCTCAGCTACTCGCTCATAACTGTCTGTATATCGAAGACTGTGTGAATACTCGTTAATTTGTGCAGAATGTTTCGTGTCTTGAAAACATTTTCCAATAACTACTGTTGAGATATCGTCGTGTTAAGACTTGGTCCGTACAAGACTGGATACGTCGGGGAGCCCCTCGGAACAAACTCGTACTTGGTGTGCCCACCCACGGCAGTACGTTTCATCTCGTGAGCGTCGATAAAAACACGTCCGGGTCACCTTTTGTATTAGTTGGACGAGAGAGAATTGACACGCAACGTCCCAGCATTATTTCATATCACGAGGTATATTATCTGGACACTAGAAATTTCAGGCTCGTAAAGTGTAGCAAAAGAAATTATTCGATGGGTTTTGGGTAAGTATATAACAACCCTGTGGTCTCAATCACAGAAGAACAAACCCATATACGTGGGAACACACATCGTGTTAAGACCTAATAACACCGGTGCGATTGATCCACGACATTATAAAAAAATACTAGGGTAAATGCCATCAAGGCAAGATTTGAACATTCTTCGAAGAATCCCCTCTGAGCGTGTTTGATTTGCCAAGGCAAGATTCGAGCATTCTTCGAAGAATCCCCGCTGAGTGTGTTTGGTTTCCCAATGTTCCTTTTTACACGTTGGGTGCTGCCTTATCTATCTCGTCCACGAACCGGACGCACGCTATTAAAACACTGATTTGTCTCAAACAGATCTGTCTTGGTTTCCAAGACGGTTGGACAGACGCGTGGGACGACGCTGCGACGTCACCGTACACGTTCAAAGGGCAAGTGTGGGTGGGTTACGAAAATCTCTGCTCTTTACAACACAAGGTTCGTAACATCTATTACGGATGGTCTTTAAATAATATTACGATGTAGTTAAGACAACGAGCGGAGGCGACATGTTAATAGTTAACCAATGAAATGAACCGTTAACGCAATTTTCAGTATACGTATTTATTTATAGGCTGACTACCGAAGTAATCGTTGTGTAGGCCAATTTCATTTATGACCCTTCACAAAGCTAGCCTAT
>WURV02183174.1:0-13070 GCA_011762755.2 Epimenia babai | reverse complement strand
GATTTAACATTGAGTGTAATAGAACTAATGTGGGACTTCAATGATCATACCGACATACGCGGAAATACGACATACACATGTGCGAGATAAGTGGGTAGGCCTGTATCATGCGCTGCAGTATGCAATATAGGAACTTAAAATTGATAAAAACGTACAATGTGGGAAACTGAAATTGACAAAAACGTACAGTATAGGAAACCGTATTAGCCTTGACAAGTACTAAAAATGTCAGGCAGTCGCAAAATGTCGCGGTTTAAGCGATTTCTGCGTTACTTCTCGCTTCTTAACCAGGGTACTAACAATACGTAATAAATATCAATACCGTTCGCAAATCGACACATTTCAATGATAGCATACGGATGATTTGTTTCCCTTATCAATTAAAATTAACAAGCAAATCAACTGGCAGGATTAGGTACATGGCATCACCTACAGTACCAGTCAAAAGTTTGGGTACACTGGATAAAATACTATCATTTTCATACTTACCGGTATTTTAGCTCCACATAACCAAATGCAAACACCATACACCAGTCATACATGAAAACAGTTTTGTTGAGTAAAACATCAACAACAGATCCTCGTCAGTTATCGAACACGATCCTGAGGCTGATGCCTGATACAGCCCACTTATTTATTATACTGACTAAATCTGTACAAATAAATCCGTACCCAGACTGTCGAGTGGTGCTACAAGTTAACGTATGTCTACAAGTTAACGTATGTCTACAAGTTAACGTATGTCTACAATTTAACGTATCTCTACAAGTTAACATAGGTCTACAAGTTAACATATGTCTACAAGTTAACATATGTCTACAAGTTAACGTATCTCTACAAGTTAACATATGTCTACAATTTAACGTATCTCTACAAGTTAACATATGTCTACAAGTTAACATATGTCTACAAGTTAACGTATGTCTACAAGTTAACGTATGTCTACAATTTAACGTATCTCTACAAGTTAACATATGTCTACAAGTTAACGTATGTCTACAAGTTAACGTATGTCTACAAGTTAACATATGTCTACAAGTTAACGCATGTCTACAAGTTAACATATGTCTACAAGTTAACGTATATCTACATAACATATATCTACAAGTTAACATATGTCTACAAGTTAACATATGTCTACAAGTTAACATATGTTTACATGATAACATATGTCTACAAGTTAACATATGTGACGCGACATCCCAAAACCCGGCGTTTGTCGGGTTCTAGTTTCCGAGATATAGGCCAACATACGAAAGAAATGGAATTTTCATCAAATTTTTGTTTTTGCGTTTAATAGCTAGTAAATTCTATTAAGTTTCATTTCCAAATGTTCCCATGCACGGGAAAATGTTCTAACATTGATAATAAACCTCTTTTTATGAGGCTATCTCATCAGAAATTATTAAAATCGGCCTTAAAACAAAGGAAATTCGTCTGTTTTCAGCCATTATTTACGATGACACTCCCCTTTTGACCCAGTTGTATTCGGTATCATTGGAAAGGTCAAAGCCTGAGCAATAAGAAGCTGGCGATAACTGGCCAATTTTTTCACAATCTATCCAATGAAAATCAGTTTAACAACACCTACTTGAAGCTACTTAAATTAGGTCAAACCATGTCTGGCACGCCGATTGGTGGATTTGACAATTTTACTTTCTGTTTCGTTTTTGTACCTTGATTTTGAACTCGTCGAATACATCGCAATTACTGCGTTAAAAAGAGAGTTTTTTTATTATTTATTGATCTATGGCTAACTTGATTGCTCAAGAATTAAACCTAGTCATAAAATCCGGCGTAAACGACAACGATCTGCATTTATTGATGAAGGATTACTTCCTGAAAGACGAAGATCGCGCTGACTCAGAGTCAGACACCGGGAGCGAAGACAGTAATTCCGATTCAAACCACGAGACACCATCTACTCCTTCATACGCAATTTATTATGTGTTTATCTTTTTATGACAATATTCAATGCATGTAACCATTTAAAAGCTTTAATAGTGCTATTTTAATGCATTTTTCATAGGGAAAACAGTGCAAAACTTTGAAGCTGATTTTCTCAGCTTTTCGATTTTCCAAAATCCTCCAATTGTCAATATAAATTGGTAGATATCTCAAAAAGTTACCGACCGATTTTTACAATTCTTTCACTTTTGTGATCAGGATGAAATGCTCTTGCAGGAAATGTAAAAATCCCAATATAGACAAAATGCAGGTTTTGGGATGTTGCGTCACATATCTCTATCATTTTTGTCTTATTTCCTGGGTCTCTCGCTTGCAATCGCTCTTTCTCCTCCTACTCACATCACTCCCTCACGTCGGGCATCTCTCATTTTTCTACTCATGCCTTCTTTTAACGTTCTACAGTTACTTCTATTTTTTCGTCTATTTCTCTTCTATTTCTCTATGCTCCTAGTTTATATATTGTCTGTATTTTTCTCCCTAAAGCCATTCTTTTTTTCTTTTGTCCCCTTTTGTCGCCTCGTCTATTTTCACATACCCCGTCACTCTCTTCATTGAATGTCTTTCCCCCTTGTTTACTATTTCGCTTTCTGTCTTCCACCTTGACTCTCTTTACTTACTTTGCTCTCTCAACATCGTTCTTTTTTCCTCCTGCCATTTTTCTTTCTTTTCCCACTCCATCCTTTCCTTTCTACGTGTTTCTCCCTCCCTCTCTCCTGTTTCATATTTCCTTATTTATTTCGAATGGAGTATAGGTGGTGGGGAGGTGATGGGAATCGAAAGGAAAAGTGCGTGATTAGCATAAATCGAGTTAGCAGATAAGAAGGGAATAACGCTATGTTGAGATCGACAGCGGGAAAGACCAAGAAAAGCGAATAAAATAGTGTATAAGACCAAGACTGATTTTGATAAACAAAGTATCTCCAATATGCGAGAAATAAAACTGACATGACTTTGCGGGTGCCCAAGTTTTCAAAGCGACTCCCAATGATGTGTGCATAATTATAATTGATATATGGAAAGTGAACCAGAGGAAAGTAATGTCAATGTGGGGTAAGCGACATTAGGAGCTATATTAATGCCGTCAATGTCACCTAAATGCAACCACAAACACAAAATCTAGGGAAGACTCAAATTTTGGTCGACGCAGTGTCTAAAAGGATAACTGATCGAAAGCGGCAATCCAACGAACTGTCTAGTCGACAGAATCAAGTGCCGCATGTAGGGGAAAAAGGGAAGAATCGTGGGCCAAGCCAACTAAGCGATGACAATAGTAATACAAATTTAGAAGTGACTAACTCATACCGATGATGTAAATCACTCACCCAAATGCACGAAATACTCTTCCTTGGTTCCTTTACCTGCGATAATTGAACGGTTGAGTTTAATACATCAATAATCGAATACTCAATACGAATTGGTCCAGTCGACTTTGTTGTTGTAAGTACCGTTAAAATTCAATTCTGGCAATAGGCCTACGAAGTAATATGCTGGCGGAAAGTAAATTGCGAAAGAATTGCTGATCTCTTTTGCCGAACTTGTTTTCAATCAACCAATAAACCTGATTGTCGCATTAAATACCCTGCCGGAGTATAGTAGACGCATGCAACAATACAATTAACAACTGAGATAATAATAATAATTTACGCTTTGCCAACGACTCGTCGTGGACCGTCATTTGGCAATCAGCGTAACAGGCTCTGAACGCAGTTTATAATTGGGACATACTGTATTCATTGATTTTTTACGTTAGCATATTAAGAACGAGAGATTTGATTACCCCTGTGAACAACTACTGACGTGGCCATTGAATTCTTCAAAAAATTTAACTTGTAAAAAACCTAATAATCCTACTAACGGTGAATTTCTGTTAATTTATAACGTTTAATAAAATAATCTGGTAACAATTCAAGTACATCACATTTTTCGTCTTATCCATTCCTTAATTACACCTTTTCCGGCAATCTTGAAAAGTCAATTATTAGTTTACAATATTGCACGCACGGTTGGATAGTGAACCGGAACCGTCAACCTGAGCTATAAAATATTATTGACTTAAATTAATTGTACAAACGAGAAATTTTTTACCTCTGCGATAGTTATTTAATAATTACTAAATTAGAGTGAGATTATTTCGCGGAAGACATTACGACTGAATAGTAAAAAAATCAAAAATTATCTGCTGAGAAAATCGCCTCACCAACTAGCCAATCGCCGCCTCCCATTACGACAGTAAAAAGTGCATAGAATATTGTTTCGGGAATAAACTTCATCGTCAGTGTCCTCGATATATTCTTAAGTAAAAGTAAACGCTTAGTATTTTCTGAGTCGTTTGAATAATACGCAGAAATACATGACGTCGTAAAAATGTGAGCTCACCCATGGTAGAGACTTGAGCATGATTAAAGTTATAAAGAAAACTAAGAAAATATCATTAAGTCTACCAAGGCCGTTTACTCAAGAGAGCTATTAATATTAAATGGCCTAAAATAATGGGAAACGAAAGGGTATACGAATATATAACAACATGCAAAACTGCGGCCCCGGAATAAAATTACAAAATCATAACGAGTAATTACGCTATTAGAAGATTCACCTGCCAAACTTGGACTAGAGAAAGCTGAAAAATGACGAAGCAAAAAAGGTCATAAGAAACTTGGCTAAAACAAGCCAAACCTGATGTTCATTTGTCGATAGGTGACGAGTTATACGCTTATGGTGAATCCCTTTAAAAGGTACCACTTATGCTTGAATTTTTAACAAAAGTTTCATATTTATTTTGTTTACGAATTCACCTTAACACAATCACTCAATACCCGAGCCATTAATTCATTCATACTTTCCTTTCAATTTTCTGCTCCAGAAATTTATGCAAAGACCACGCACAGTTTCCTATTGAAGTTGTTATCATTAACAAGTGACTTTGAAAGTAAGTTGACATAGATTTGTTATTGCTCTCTGCAAATAAATAGATAATCAATACTCCTTTTTCACTCAGGAAATGGGAAATACCATTTATTTGTAACTGCGAATTATATATTTAACACAGCTTGAATGCGCAGGAGAGGGTCTGCAACTGCAGAGGAGAGGGTAGAACACCAGGCCGGTTATTCAAGAGGTTGTGAATTCGTACATGACCAAAGTCAGGGTTTTTCTCTGCGCTAGGAGAAGCGTTCTCAGATCAAACTAATTCAATGCTTTATTAAATTTGAATAAGGTGAAATGAACTATCGATAAAAATTCTGAAAGCGCAAAAAAGACGGAAAGAGACACGAAAGAGACACGGCGTGTATGGCTATTTGCGTGCGTATGCGTGAGTGCTGGTCTTCATATATATGATCACTAGTCGTTGCGCTAATATAGCGTTCGTTATTCCCCAAATCTACGTAATGTTTTTACATGTGCATAATTTTTCTCAGTCGCAAACGTGCGTGATCGTTCATCTCATTCATCAAAATCCCCAAAATAGGAAACGAGTGAAAATGCATTTATTATTGTGTACTTCAAACTGTACCTTTTGGATAGTTATTAAAGCTTAAAAGCTACAAAGTCTCCCATTACGGGTGAGTGTGCCCCGCCGTCCCCGGAGTGGGGCTCGATCTACAAAGGGTTGCGTTGTGGTTGAGATACCAGCAACGTTGGTTCTCATGCCATGTAATCCAGAAATCTGCGGTCTTCCGGATGGATTGTCTCTCCATCGCTTCAGGGACTCGTTTTTTCCTTCACTTCTCATCGACTCGATATCATCATCAGAATCGCCCATTGCTTCAAACGACGACGTAACCCTAGGTCGCGGCTGCCTCGGCGGGTAACGTTCCGATTCAGATGTAGACGTTGGATCGTTGTTATCAAGGCCATTTCGAGCGACCGGTCGGTACGAGAATCTTTCATCAGCAGTCGACCGATTTTGATTATCTTTGCAGCTCGCCTGGCGCCACGGGTATTGTGGACATTTGGGCGAATATGCATAAGGCCTTGTGGTCAGTTGCGTGTTATTCAAAATTCTGTTATCGTCGATCTCCTTATCCTGTCGATTTGTCTTGTGTTTTTTTGACGTCCACGTTTGAACCTGCCGATTAATATTTTGTAAAAAACCGGGCTTTTTCGGGTTCGTGGTTCCCATTTCGATTAATCCTGGTTTGAAACGACTTGGGGGTAGAGCCGCCAGCCCGTGCACGTTCTGAGCGGTCGTGGGGTTATGAGGCACCATCCGATTCATACCTACTGAGTCAAAACTTGGTATGCCACCATCGTGAAGCACTGGACGGCCACTCCGATTCGTCATGTCAATATGTGATCGACTGTCTCTGTGACGAAATATTTCCCTCGGAGACGGGTAATAAAGATGCGACGCACTTTGCCGTCCCTCGTTCGTATGCCCCAGGCTTCTCCGGTACCCGATTTGTCTTGCCTTCGAATGGTGTGTGTTGAATGAATTTGGATTGCGTCTCGGAGACGCATAATCGAATTCGGTCGTCGCGTTTACGTCGTTAAACGACTGATGTCGTTGGGGTGCGTGTCGTGTTGGCGGACCATTTTTAGAGTAGGTTGGCTCGGGTAAATCTTCGATGCTGAAATGAACCGTTGCGTCGTTGTCCACCAAACGAATACAGCACATAAAACAAGTGCGAAAACACGAACGAAATGCCCGCCTAATGCGATACTTACAAGGCGATACTCTTATATACCAAAAACAGTAACGTATGCGATATTTTAAATTCGGAAAAAGCTCGCGTGGTCTCTCCAAACGTGTACACGCGCATCGACACCTGTAATGTCTGTAGACGCACACGGACATAACAATGATGCCCAAGGTCATTGCAGTCACGGTAGCACCGATAATAATCGCGAGATAGGGCGTGTGGAAAACGTTGTACGACGGGATGGTTTCGTTCCAATTACTCTGACTTAAACCAGACACGGGAACCCGATTCATGCTGGGATGCGGTAATCCGTCACCTACGATCCAGCGGCCTGAAAAAAGGCGTAGTATCAACCAATATCTCTATGGTATCAATATAAAGTTAAAATATATCTACATCTTAATGACTTCGTAGTAATATTTTATGTGATTTTATGAAATTAAACTAATTCAAGTTAATTTAGATACCCGTTTCGTCTATACGAACCAAAATAGATCGCATCGATTACCTTCCAATAAGACAGCAGGTCAGTCATCAGTCATCAACGGATTATGGAGAGGCGATAGTATGAGATTTTTGCATGCAATAGTGCAGTTGCGAATGTGAACGTTGTTGCTGGGCGTGATAGATGTGAACTAGACAAAAATAGTTATATTAGGTGAATGGCGCGTGGAAGTCGATTTGATAAGGTGAGAAACGTGCTCGATTACTTATGCTGCGGACGTGAACAGATTAAACTATCTATTGTCTTTTGATATTGGGGAATAAGTACACTGTTAACAAAGCCATGTTCGGTCGATAGATTTGAATTGAAAATAAAAGAGTAATTACACATTAAAATCACATTAAGACTTCAAATTTTAAAATGTAAATGTCTAAATAACGTGGAAGTTTATCCCAGTCGGTATTATTGGGAAAGGTACGAAAAGAGGTCGGTGTAGGCTATCAGTGTCCGATAATTTAAAGAATAGTTATGTAAAACGAACACCAACGTTTTAGAAATCTTCTTACTGGGCGCCCTCTTTGTACTTGGCTTTTCTCGTTGTATGTCACGACAGTATAATTTGCCACACACAGGTACAAACAGGACATTAGTTGTGTCAACTGAACAAAAGATAGCATTCTCGTCATCCCGTTGTGACATGACATGCCCTCTCAACTTTCAGAGACGTGAGGTTGTCCTTTCGTTACTGTACGACAAATTTGCCACTTTAGTTCCAGGCAACAACGTCCTATTTAGATACGTCGATACGTGAAAATAATTGTCCTGGAGCACTTGAATGTGTCGAAATGACACACCTGACTTGTGCATTTCTCCGGCACATTGATGAGATGAATTCGCCCACCAGCATACACCGGGGATTTTTTCCTGCCCTTCCACAATAGTAAAACGAGCAAGATTTTTGTGCTTCAATATTGAAGACAGATTTGTCGTGAAATTGTTTATTATATTTTTTTTAGGCATGTAACAGGGCAATGTTGTACATGCGACAGACATTTAATTATAAAGTAGCACCAAAACCTCGCCTTAGCATTTTACCTTTATGTATGATAATCATCTGTGCCTCGGAGAAATGGAGACGAAATGTCGATTATAAAGGGTGGATATCGTTACATAACATATGAAAGAAAACTGAACGACGGGCTCAATACATACGCATCCGTAGTAGAAACATCACCAAGACTAAGGCCTCCGATATTCGCCATATTGCAATCACGCTAACAGGCAGATAAGTAATCATTTCAAGCTAGATTTCATATTAGGCATGTGATTTAGCAGCTTTAGGTCGTCGGAGTGCTCGCATTTAAATGACAATATCCCGTAAGTTACGGCCCAGCGAGGAGGAAATGAGTTACATTGATTTTTCATACTAATTTCGTTGTCTATACACCGTAGCAAAATAAAATCGCGACACCATTCAGTATGGTGATCAGGATCAAAGAAATACACTTGAATTTAATATACGCTACCAACGTTACCTATATATTCGCATATATATATTGTACCTTAAGAGGTTGTAGAGTCAAGTCGTTGAGACGACGTCTGACCAAGCGATCCATAAAATAAGTGACGTGAGCATTTAACGCCTTCATGTTTCGATGACGTATTAAATTTATGCGTAGTTCACTATGCAGAATCGATATTATATCTGATATATCAATGTCAACTGGCGAATAAATGTATGAATCATAATTATTATGAAAGTCGTTTCTTTCTGTTTTCAAACTTTATTATTTAATGTATTCGGTAACATACATATACCTTTAATCATTTAGAGTTATGTAATAAAGATATCATAATTATACAGTATATAATAGCTGGGGTACAGTTTCTATATAGGTGTTTAAAAACTGCGGAATAATTTATTGACTGATTGCCTCGTTTTGAATGGTGTCTGTCTATGAACAACAAACTACACGGAACGAAAATTATGGAGTGTTAAATAGCTAAATGGGCGAGTTGCAGTCTGGTCCTGTAGCTTAGTTGGTAGAGCACCGAGCGGTTATCCTTTTTTTCAAAATTTGGTTACTTTCCACTGTATTATTTAACATTTTCATCTATTTAATGCTCACTGTAAATGTACATAATTGTATCTAACATTGATCTGTATTACCTGTATACTTTTAGGTGTTAATTTTATATAATTTAGGTAAGTACATTATAGTTTCAGAGCATTAGGCTATTGTTTCATGTAAAGTGTGTTTGACAGCTCTGCTAATAAGTACACTTTAATCAAATAAATTTCATTTCAACCTTGCTTAAAAAATACTACAGGGTTGTATACTGTTGAAACTGAGAATTAACCCTTAGCAGACTGACATCTGTACATCACATTACTATAGCAATACAATTCTATGACAACGGCGTGCTAAGGGTTAAACCAGGGAATTTTCCTGAATTCAACTCCAACGATGGAATTTCCCCAAACAAGAAAGAGATCCTTCTCTAACAAAAGATCATGATTCTGGTCATGACTGCATTAATAAAATAACGTTAACTCTCGTCTATTTTGATATACTTCTTTCATCATTTTCCACGAAGTTCTTGGCTTTATTGCTTTTGTCAAATCAAGCGTAGTACAAAAATATTGTATACAGAATTCAATTGAATTATAATCACGATATCTGAAAAATAATTATCCAAACTGATGGAAAAATTTCCTTAGATAAAAATCGATTTTCGCCATGTTTTCTAATCTTTTTTTTACCGTTTTTGTGGTAGCCTTGGGCGAAAAGAGACTGTCGTTGTTTTCTTCAGCGTCGAACAATCGCGGCCTGGAAATTAATCAAGCACTTTATATATAGTGATAATTAAAAATGTGTTATTTAGGAGGAACGCACATTAAAACGTCTCGAAGGGAGTACACCTAATAGTTCCTGGAAAGTGAGCAGTGGGAGTGCAAGGAATTGATGAACATATCGGTGTACATTATACACAACTGTGGGGATGGGCAGACAGATGTACGGGAACATAAGCACATACATTGGGATATACAAACGGACCCACATGGATATACAAACGGATACACCTGGATATACAAACGGACACACCTGGATATACCAATGGACACACCTGGATATACCAATGGACACACCTGGATATACCAATGGGCACACCTGGATATACCAATGGACACACGTGGATATACCAATGGACACACCTGGATATACCAATGGACACACCTGGATATACCAATGGGCACACCTGCTTATACCAATGGACACACGTGGATATACAAACGGACACACCTGAATATACCGATGGACACACGTGGATATACCAATGGACACACCTGGATATACCAATGGACACACCTGGATATACAAATGGACACACCTGGATATACTAATGGACACACCTGGATATACAAATGGACACACCTGGATATACCAATGGACACACGCGGCTATACCAATGGACACACATGGATATGCCAATGGACACACCTGGATATACCAATGCACACACCTGGATATACAAATGGACACACCTGGATATACAAATGGACACACCTGTATATACCGATGGACACACCTGGATATATAAATGGACACACCTGGATATACAAATGGACACACCTGCATATACCAATGGACACACGCGGCTATACCAACGGACACACGTGGATACACCAATAGACACTCATAGACAGACATGACTCACTTTGATGATATTTTCTCCGTTGTTTTTTCCACAAACAACGAATCATCGATTGGCTCCGAGGCAAACAGACTGCTTGATGAGGCGGATGTGGGCATGTCCGCGGACTTAACATGGAGGTTGCTGGATGAGGCGATCGTGGGAAGTGGGTCTTTATTAGACTGGTGACGCGCTGAGTGACTCATTGGTGTCTGGGAGGTTATTATGGGTCATTGTATGGCCATTATAATTGACACCGTGATGGATAGTGCGGGGATGTAGAGGTGGGCGTGAGTGTATACCATACACAGGGATAATAGTGGGTAATCTATGCTTATAAATAGAGAGACGATTATGTCACAAACAAAAGTAATCAGGAGCTATAGCTGTAGCTATAATACAAGCATTGCTATAAAGCTAGATTTGCTATAATGGTTAGTGCTAGGCTAGTGTTGCTATAAAACTAGGGTTGTTATTACACTAGTGTCTCTATAAAGATAGTGTTGCTATAATGCTAGTGTTGCTATTGACCCAGTGTTCCTATAAAGTTTATGTTGCTATTAGGCTGGTGTCACTACAAAGCTAGGGTTGCTATTACACTAGTGTCGCTATAAAGATAGTGTTGCTATAATGCTAGTGTTGCTATTAACCCAGTGTCCCTATAGAGCTGATGTTGCCATCACACTAGTGTTGCTATAAAGCTAGTGCCGCTATAATGCTAGTGTTGCTATAAAGCTAGTATTGCTATTAGATGACTGGTTTCACTATAAAGCTAGTGTTGCTATAATTCAAGTGTTGCTATTAGACTCGTGTCGCTCGACCGCTAGTGTTGCTATGAAGTTAGTGCTACTATATTGCCAATATTTGTAATATGTTAGTGATTGCAAGTTATGCAAGTGTTGCTATGAGCTCGTTACCTTTATAACTATTTGACGCCAAAAGTTCCGAGTTGAAATCCGAACAAAATTTTTTTGCCACGTGCTCCACTAAAAGGAAATGAACATTTCTGTGGATGATGGTCGACAATCACGAAATGCGTCCATTTTGGATCGACATATTGAAGATTTCAAGGTGCGATCCATTTTCGAATGCAGACGAAAGCATGTCTTTAACAAAGCAACACGAACACTCTCTCGCGATGTCTCTCTAACGATTGCAGCCAGCGACAATACACTAAAACCGAAAGCGAAACTCGCGGTATTTCTTATGAGCTGTTCGAGTACGGCGTATATCGTCATATGGATTCTCACCTGAGAATCGTTATCGTGGTCACTCTCGGTCATCGACTGTTGACGCTGTCTTATGGCCGCGGTCATCGGATCTGACCCACCGCCGAATATGGATACCGCCCCGGCTGGCAACTAAAGAGCGGTTGGTGTTTTCACGTATATCACATACATGTAGACATAACGCATATAATCCAGAAATGAAGTTCTTGGGAGATAAAAGGCAAAGTCAGTTAGATTTTGGAACATTTTTATCAGCTACAGTTGCTTCACTTCACATTTTGTCATATATATATCATACATATATCATATATATATCATACATATATCATACATATATCATACATATATCATATATATATATCATACATATATCATACATATATCATACATATATCATACATATATCATATATATATCATATATATCATACATATATCATACATATATCATATCTATATATATCATACATATATCATATATATTTCATACATATATCATATATATATCATATATATTTCATATATATATCATACATATATCATACATATATCATACATATATCATACATATATCATACATATATCATACATATATCATACATATATCATATATATATATATATATACGTTTAATTGATCTCTGACACAGATAGCCATCAGCTTCTGAAGCACGAGCACATCAGAGGGAAGGGGCCTTTACAGAACCAGACTACAAGGGCTACCCAGATCCCTTTAGGCAGACAGCGAGGAGTGACATACGTACGAATACCTTTTTTTTCGGCGCGGTTGACGTAACGTCATCCACGGCCGGTTCTTGGCTTTCATCGAACAAATCTTGCGTTGAACTGCGGGACTTATTCCTCGATTCAGCGACGCGTTTCGCGGGCGACGAGAAAATATCGCCGTCCTCGTCGTCTTCGTCGTCCCCGAAGATTCCACTCGTCGCCGATGGCTGAGTCTTTAGTTTCGGAGGCGGCTTCGCGGTAAACAGATCGCTGCTGTCATCTAAATGAACGAAATGAACGTACTGTTCTAAATGAACGTACTGTTCTAAATGAACGTACTGTTCTAAATGAACGTACTGTTCTAAATG
>WURV02183163.1:0-13073 GCA_011762755.2 Epimenia babai | reverse complement strand
TATTAGGGATGTAACAGGGTAATGTTGTACGTGCGACTGACATTTAATTATAAAGTAGCACCAAAACTTCGCCTTTTCCCTTTTATATATGACGGAGAGTGGTTGTGCAGAATTAGATGACCAGATAGCGAAGTAATGACATAATATTCTAGCAGTCAGTGTTACGTACGCCGGCGACAGCAACATATCATATAATGTGGCGATGTTGGCGTGACACATCGCTGCTCGACAAAAAGAAAAGGCCAGTCCCATAGTTTGAGACTTTGCGTTCGAACTCGCAGCGTGTATGAAACGCAACGTTCCTAACCACTGCAGCGCCACCTTCGTCGACGAAAAAAGGCAACGATTGTTGCAATACAGCATGGCGCGATTATTTTAGTGCGGACACGTATAGAAAATTAATTGTAAATATGGCTGCGTTGTGGTAAGTATCTGTGCTGCGCGATTTCTGAACTTTTGATTTGCCACCCGGATTTAGAGTTAACGGTGGTGTTCAGTGAGTAAACAATAAAATGTTCAAGACGTGCTCGACTCTAATTTTGAAGCAAGAAATAAACAAGTAGTAGTAGCATAAAGGGGGCCTCCGCAAGAATTTCATTTTATCTGTAATCTGTACCTATATACCGACATTTTCCCTAAACATCTAAACATTATAAAAGATTTTCGCTATCTTCCTAATAAAAAACCGCGGAGCAATTAGTACGAAGTGCAAAATCGCGCTCAGAGATAACGTAATAGCGATCACATTAACACATCATGATTTATGCATTTTTTATTTAGGCCAATATTATTTAGGGCCGTAGCAGGCCCACAAAACGAATGTACAACCTGGCGTATTGATATACGTATATGCATATGCAGCAGATATAGTAATATAGCACACTTAGACCATAGAGTTCATGTAGTCCATACACCCATATAGCTCAAATATCTCATATAGTCCATATAGCCTATGACTATCTAGCCGATATTGATTATATAGCCCACACGCCCCGTGTAACTTACATAGACCATAGCTCACACGGTCCGTGTAACTCACACAAACCATATAGCCCACACAGCCTGTATAACTCACATAGTCAATCTAGCCCACACGACCCGTATAACTCACATAGACCATATAACCCACACGGCCCATGTAACTCAAGTAGACCATATCGCCCACACGGCCCGGACAACTCACATGGATCATATAGCCCACACGGCCCGGACAACTCACATGGATCATATAGCCCACACGGCCCCACATAGCCCGTATAACTCACATAAACCATATAGCCCACACGGCCCGGACAACTCACATGGATCATATAGCCCACACGGCCCCACATAGCCCGTATAACTCACATAAACCATATAGCCCACACGGCTCGGACAACTCACACGGATCATATAGCCCACACGGCCCCACATAGCCTGTATAACTCGCATAAACCATATAGCCCTCACATAAACCATATAGCCCACACGGCCCATGTAACTCACATAGACCATTAAATCTGCATAGAGTATAGAGCCAACGTACGCCATCTTGTTCATATAGCCCTTAATATTTCAAATAGCCCACATCGCCCATATAGATTATATGAGCCTTTATAGCTCAAACAGCCACACGCCTCGTAGCCTATACCAATACAGCCCATGCTACTCACATAGCCTACAAGCCAATATAGCCCATACAACCTACGGTAAATCAACGATTAAAGAATCGAATTCATACTATTCTCCTATTACAAGTTATGTATTGCATAGTTTTATACATAAGATGGCGTCTAATAAAATATTCTCGTCGCCTATCCGTTTAATAGTTTTATACATAAGATGGCGTCTAATATAATATTCTCGTCGCCTATCCGTTTAATAGTTTTATACATATGATGGCGTCTAATATAATATTCGCGTCGTATATCTGTGGCTTAATTCTTATCGACCCTCAATAAATAATGTTTTAAGCATTCGTTATCGATTGTTTAACGGCGATATTGCACTCTAAATAAAGTTAGAGATAAAGTAATACTGCACTTTGCTTAACACTTCAACTTTATAGAGTTGGTAGACGTGTTGGTAAACAGCCCGAGAGACATGCAATAGTTATTACCGTCTCTCGTATTCTTGGCGTCGGGTATCGATCCCCTCCCGCGATACACGACTTGACGCCATATTGTTTGTGCATAATCCTGTAAACCCGTTAAAATATTGACGAATTTCATAGATATAATGTACCGGGGGAGATCAAATTTAGCGTGAATAGCTGGTCCGGTGAACGTCTAATATTCATGAAACAGGAAGTGTTAAACCAAGGTTTAGTATTTCGCTAACTGTCAACCGTGTATGAAAAGCGACGGTACCTAATAGCTCGAATGGATTATTAATCGAGGCGTATTCGAACAAATCAACCAACCTGTCTCGAGGGACAAAAGTGATTGACTGCCTATTGGTGTGACGGAAAGGGGAGTGGCTGCTGATGTCATGAACTAGACAGACACAATTCGGGACAGAGCGATGTAGCAATAAAAATAGTAACGTGTGGCAATTAGGTCACGCCGTTCCAATACTCACCATCGAAGGTCACTTAGTGAAAGCGAGTTCAACTTATACTGTATTGCGCAATAATACGGTTTATTGGTATAATTTGTGCAACCCCGCGTTTTACACTTTTACACCCGCCTTCACACTGCGATTTGTTGAAACTGTTGGCCAACTTGTTGAAGCGTAGTTTGACGATGCCTTCACATTGTCAAACATGTTGAAGACAAATTGTTGAAATTACGTAATACTTGGCACCTGCCAGACTGTCCAGAGCTTGCTGGCAGCGGTAACAGAAAATCGATAATCAAACTTCAGCCAATTAAAGTCGAGCGAGAATATCCTGACCTCGTCATTGGTTGAAGCTTCCAACAAATTTTCGCTCAAGTTGAGAGTTCCGAACATGCTCGATCTTTCACATTCGCAATTTTTCTTGCAATGTTGGGGCTTTTGGTGCGGGAAGTTGTTGGCGCCGACCGTTTGACCATACAAGTTGGCCAACAAATCGCATAGCGTGATGGCACTATTAGATTGTTGAACTGTTGTTATATTGCACTTGATGTGATAATTGTTTTAATTAATTTAATGATTGTGATAATCCATTAATATGATAATTCATTTAGCGCGATAGCTCACTTAATATTAGCTTAATGCAGTAACTAGTAAAACATGACTAAGCATAAAATGCGTCGATTAGATATAAAAATATTTCGATAAAACAACAAAGACATGATAATAATTAATAAAATATATTTCATCTCTTAATTACTCCAGTGATCATAATATTATCAACACAAATCACAAAAGCAACTCTGATATTCATCGAAGCCGGTACTTCCATGATACAGTTAGAAAACAGGCAGAGAAACATTCAAGACAAGAGTCACACTGAGAAACAAACCAAAAATTGTGGGCCGTGATGTGAAAGTGTCATTTTTATAACATATATAAGGGAATAATTATTATGGATTGAACTAAAGGGCTATTAAAGGGAGATCATTTATAAGATCATGTTTATTGTATTAATTTAAAGACGGGTAGCCGTGTTAAGTCTAATTAATAGTAACTATATAAATAAAGAGCAACCCCCTTTTTATAGACTAAATAATACATCTGATCGATCACAAGCTTTCGCATCACCACTACGCTTCACAGGTGATGAAGCAGTCTTTCTGCGAAAGTTTGTGATCAATAATCCAGTAAGTCTATAAAAAGGTATTGCTCTTCCTCCAAATTCAATGTATTACAAATAGTTGAGCCGCAGGCCGCATGTAATAGGCATAATTAATAATTTATCAGGCCGGGGCCACAATTTAAAAAACCGTCTGCATTTGGCTAACTGGTCAGAGTGACCCATATATGTAACAAATCTTTACATCTTTACACGTGAGTATTATGGTATAAAACTGACGAAGGGAAGCATAAAGATGCTCACGAGACCACTAAAAAAGTTGACCACTTGAGAAAATGAATCGAAAATGCATGCGAATGATTTCTTTGAGAATACCGAGACTGACAAGAAAAATTTAAACAAATTTTTCAATGATAAATCTGAAAAAGAATTTGAGTTCACCCTCTGCCAAATAGTGAAGCTTACTGAAACAGAGGGGAGACGATTGTCAATAAAAAGCTTAACATCGCATGGATGGACGGGCGACGGAGAGAAGTCCGATCAGAATAGCTCACCAGTGTTTTCTTTTAGGTGAACTAAAAAGCATACGAATCATTAATACGAAGATATTTTTCGAAGAATGGTACCAAATTCCTGCAGGCACATGTTGTCATAGCTGTTGCTGGTTTAGAGTTGCATTCGTGCTACATTTTAGCTAAAAATACTCATTGGCCAATGCATTGGAAATGACGATTTTTGCGAGCAGGAGAGACCGGGGCCCATTGGGATGCAGGGACAAATGGGTCAATAAGCCCAGCGCAAAATGTTATGAATAAAATATAGCCGTAATTTGGATAAAACTAAGCAAAGCTGTCTCCCTTTTGCTATTTAGTTTTCATCAAGTGTCTGCAACATCAAGAAAATGTGAGTATTTTTTCTATTTTGGCAGGTCCTGACTAAATTTTATTGGTGCAAAAACGAACTACCACATGCCTCACCCAGCTGAGATTTGGATAGCAAGCCTATTTCATGTTAATAACCAAAAGTGGAGGTATACTGTTTCATTGAATGCATTGGGATATTCCTTCACAAATTTGACCTAATTACAATTGTACAGTCAGAATGCTGTCAGGGTCGATTGGGACAAAAATTATGGGTACCATTGGGACATGTCCAAATGGTCCCCATTTCACATTTGAGTGCTGCTATAAATAATCGTGATAGCGTATAGTATTATTTGACATTTAGGCCAATCACATCTACTGTATTTCAGAATCAGGGTGGGCAATAAAAAAGGAAAGACTTGCCAAAAAATGATGTTTCAAGCATCAATATTTCACAAAAATTAAATCCATACTCCCATCTTCAATACTGCATAATTCTGTCAGCAAACGTAAAAATTATGCAGTTTGTCTTAGTATGAGTTTTGACCCTCTAAATATGCATCTCAATGGACTCAATCCTGTCCCAATGCAGACGATGGCTGTCCCAATAGACCCTACATAAGAAGTCCTCTGGGACGGTTGAAAGCTTTTTCTGATCCGTCTCATATTATAAAATTCATAATCGTAACTCAACTCCTTCAGTGCCATAGACTTGCTCAAATAATGTACTTTCAATAAATCTTGACACTCGTGTTCAAACATTATTCGTGTTATATATTTCACAATATGTGATTTCTGTCCCAATGGCCCCGGTCTCCCCTACATCACCATTTAATAATATTAAATATATTATGAATTTTTTAAGACGCACCGTGATACAAGCACCGAATCAGTAGATAGAATTACCACGTATTTCACTGCATCTAAGTCGACAAAATTATTCAATCCAGTTTTCCAGTTTTGAGGTCTCGAGAAAATGCAGTAAACAAGGTTCAGAATGTACATATAATAAATATATTAATATAGAACGTCTTGTACAAAACACTTACCCCGGCTTACACAGTGAACCCACTTATACAGCGTGAATGCAAAAGACACCTGAAGAGACTATAGTGGTTGATCAGGTAACAATCACGTGTTTTATCAGGTAAGACAGTGGCAATTAGTAATAGACTTCCTGTTGATCACAATGATACCTTTAAAAAAAATAAAAATCACGTTTCCTTTTGTCCACGAACGCAATCCGTTTATACCGTCCCATGTTCTCTTTTGCGCGGAAACAGCATCCACAAAGTGTATATAAAATAACGCTAAACTGAAAGTGAGATGCAAAGTGAAACTGAAAGTAAAACGAAAAGTGAAACTGAAAGTGAATAAAATCACACTTCAAACCAATCTACATATGAGCGTAACTGCAAAAAGCAATCGTGCGCTGACAGATTTTATAAACGTTCGCATATGACATTACTGCTAGCATTTCCGTAAAATGTGATCTTTGTTATTTGCATTGTTTCGATCAATATTTGCGGATTGCGTTCAGGATTCATGGCTAAATCACGAATGCACAAAAAGTTTTGGCCTGCCCACGATGGGTGCGACCTTATGCCTTCAACAATTCAATTCACGGATATTCAACTATACACAAATCAATCATTTTACGACCGGTTTCATTTTAGTAATATCACTGGGTTAAAAACGCTCTAGAAAATTCTAGAATAATCCGTTGTATGATTTTATTGCTGACTGACTCGTTGCATCAATGTGCGTAAATCTGTCGAAAAAACATTCCCATATCAATACAATTATACAGTATAAAACACGCACCAAAAACTTAGACGCATTTAAATAAATCAAAGCCACACAAAAATCGAATAGACCCAAGACTGTGATTTGCGCAACAAAATGGATTTTGATCACAATTTAGCACGGGAGACCCATAAAAAATTTCATTAAATAATTATCATAAATTCACATACAAAACGACTATAGCTTTATTTACATAAATACTCAGTCTAAATTCAAAGGATCATAAATCGCATAAAAAAATCGTCCTGATAATAATTTTACTTTCTTGACGGCCTTTATCGGCTAAGGGCGCGTAAATTCGCAAAATATATATATATTGTTAAGTCATCATTTGAGGTAAAAGTAGTTTAATTTGTTTTTCTCTGTCTTACCTTTTTGTATCACTAAAAATCGCTTATGTCAATAATAATGTTGTATGGAGAAATGTTTCGGTTACGTTAGGTTCACCTGTAACGGGATAAGCACACGAAGGAAACTTAAGTAAACACTGAAATAAACTTACGTACGCAAATATTTATTTAGCACATGTTGAATTTCAACGATATTGCATCTATGTACATACATTATATATAGCAGTTTTAATTTGTGCAGGATACATTAACAGACATGAATCGACGCATTGATCCATTTATTAGTTTAGTTTTTATAGAAAAATACAATAAACTTTACATTGTCTAGTAATATCTTCCGCATTACAATGCAAAATATGCATCGTATTACATGCGGGAATACATGTTAGAATATATTAAGGTATAAAAATCTAATTAAACGGTAAATTGCCTTAGAAATACTGGAAGGAAGAACTGTAAGCAAGTATAGGCACTGCGACAGTATGTGACTCATATCACATGTCCTACAGTGACATACAGTACATATATTAACAATTTCGGCCAATGATAGGGTAAGTTGTCGTCTGGCGATGTTGACCTTCGTTTTAACATTTGTGTACAGTTTGCTTGATGATAAAATGTGATAGACTGATAGAAAATAGGGACGCCGTTTTGATGACGATGCTGTTTGGATTAATAAAGAACTATCAGTAATACAGTTTACTGTAGAAACAGACCGAATGTGGTTCCAAGGATTTCAGTAGATAACGGTGTTTTGATTAAAGCTAGCAGTAATACGGTAGTTCACTCTCTAGACAGGATGAATGTGGCCCCGGGAAACTCTGTTGTTGAATTATGGAGTTTTGGAGTGATAAAAAGGCTGAGCGTAAAAAAGGTAAAAAGGCTGAAGGAATGTGACGCCGAAAGTTCCTGTAGAATTATTACGTTCAAATTCATGAACAGCTATTAGTAATACAAATTAGTGTACAGAGAGAATATGGTCTAAAAGATTTTCGTTAGATTATGCTGTCTAAATTAGTAAAAGGCGATTGGTAATTACTGACTTCTGTGTAAAGACGCAATGAATGCAAACCGTATAATTAATCCAAGACAAGACTTTAGACTGCGCTATCATGTTAGATGTACTACCGTGATTTGTTGGCGTATGCTGACCTTTGTTTTTACATCCTTGTACTGGTGTCCACCATGGTTTCCTCGTAAAGGTCGGTAGTCTCTAACGAGGTCGCGAGTCTGTCGATACCGGATGGCTCAACCTCAGTTTCATTAAGTATATGCGAATAATCGTCATTATCAACATCCCGCGTTGCGTTATTCTGACTGGTTGGAAAGTTCAGGTGGTCGTAATTTCCAGCCAAACCTCTTGGCGTAGCAACCACACGACTGAATTCCTCTGACTTGGGCTGAACATCTGGCTCCTCATATAAGTTCTCTTCTTTTTCCAACGTGCTGTATTCATCTCCCCCCATAATAACCTCTTCTCCTTGGTTGATGGCAGACACTGTGCTGTAAGTATACGGTTCTGGAACATCCTCTTTGCCCGGATTCGATGAGCTGTATGTCGCCACGGTTATCTCCTCATACGCTGACTTGATACTGTCATGCACACTGGGTTGTGGCGGCAGTGGAAGAGGTTCCGTGTTCATGCGCGTCAATGATACCTTGGCTTTAAGCGGTTTGCCATACAAGTCTTCAGATGTTGGACGAGTGGTGCCGATACTTGCCTCAACCTCTTCATCCAATGATTGATGACCCTTGTTGACGCTCAAATCTAAGTATCCATCAGGGGAGATCAGCCGAGTCGATCTCTCTAGCGAGTTCGGTTTAGCTGACCTCTCAATCGAGTTTGGCTTTGCGGACCTGTCCAGCGAGTTCGGTTTAGCTGACCTATCCAGCGTGTTCGGCTTTGCGGACCTGTCCAGCGAGTTCGGTTTAGCTGACCTGTCCAGCGAGTTTGGTTTAGCTGACCTCTCCAGTGAGTTCGGTTTAGACAACGACCGCGAATCTAGGGGTCCACTCGCAGATGGCATCGGTGATTCTCGTCTTTTGAGAGAATCTTTATTAGAATCCTTCATTTTCTGCAGTTTTTCACGAGCACTTTCAAATATAACTTCGCCATCGTCCGATAGAAATGAGAAGAGACCATGCCCAGTGGACGAATTGCTGCCAGCCTCAAGCGAAAAGCACATTTTGGACCGACCGAAGCCACGAATGTTCTTGTAGGACCAGTAACAAATTACCCGGGCAGAATTTTTATCAATTAATGAAATGTTAAAGTCATTCACGGACAACCAATACGAGCCATTCAGTCCAATTCTCTTTGTGTCTTCATTGACTTTGATTGTCACATCCCATCGCGAAAGATCTGTGAATAATAATGAATACATAACTTATAGTGGCTTTACATCATCCGATTTTTTCGGCTCCCGCTCCAGCCTCCGATAAATTGGAAGGTTATTCACACTATCCATCTGACGTTTCTGATCACTCGCCAGTCCAAAAGTCACATGATACCACTTTTACAAACTGGCTGATTACCTTAGTGACGATGACAGTCCCTGTAAACATTTCGATACAAATCTGGCAGCTGCCGCTGCGAGTGCAGCAACGATAATCGCTGCGAGCCTGCCCACGAGAAAAACCTGGGCCGTGTGGATGAGAGATTCTTTAATAAAAGCGTAAAAAGAACTATGGGTGTATAACATAGTCATGAATATGCTTCACAGTCAGGAACCGAGCTAGGGCCAATATCAAGTGAACGACACTGATCACGTGAACGACACTGTTCGTTCACTGGTTGGCGCTCCTGTTCCCGCCCCCAACAAATTTAGAACTCGTCCGAATTTCAAAACGGATCCGTTTTTTTGTGAAAGATGGCGGCGGGAGTGGGAGGCGAAAAATCGGATAATGTAAATGCACGATTACTGTAAAATGTCAACACTCCCGGGCTTTTACATTTTTATCACATATTGCGAAAATTATCTTGAAAAAGGAAAAAGGATTATCTATCAGAGATTTCCTGAACATATATATCATTAAGAAGTGGGTTTCTTATGGTGGAATATAATATTTCCATGTATGGATTTATCACGGATCAAGATGTAATAATATACAGAAACCAATATTGCACGATTTTACATTCATGCAATATACTCAACTTGTAATGTTAAAATGGTCTGAAATGTCAAAATGGTACATGAAACATGCCTTATTATTGCAAAGTTATATTTAATAATATGTAAGACAAGTTGACAAGTCATAGGCAAACTGACCAGCCGTCGGCAAGCTGACCAGCCTTAGGCAAGCTGACCAGTTATGGGGACAAGCTCATGTCACATCATTATGTTTAAAATTCAGCATAGGGAATATTATTTCACAATGCTATGTATTTATGTATTTTAAGGCATTGTATTGCTAATACTTTGGCAGTAAGTCTTAAAAGGGTGTGCCAAAATTCATGTTTCTGTTGAAGTAAAATTGTTGATAGCTAGTAAAAGTGGCTTGGGAAAGCCAAAGACTACATGTAACTGCGAAGACAAAAGATTAAAATTGAACGTCCCCAAGAATGGTAAAATGACTTTGAGAGCACTGTCTCAAGAGTTTAGAACTTCTGACGAGGATTTCGAGGGGGAACGTTTTAAGAAGGCTTAGTGAAATTAATTCTACATAAAAAATGTGAGCAAAAACCATTGTCCTAGAAAAATGTAATAGACAGACATATGTGTCACATTATGGCCATCATGATAGTCGACTCAGATTTTGAATTACTAATGCCCCAGAAAGGTGTCCTCAAAGGTCCAATGAAAGATTCAACCCAGAGTATCTTTCAACAACAGAAAAGCATGGTGGAGGAGGAATCATGGTCTGGGGTTGTTTTTTTTGCAGCTGGTGTTAGTGAGTTAGTCGATGTGAGAAATCTGTTAACGCGAAGGAATATCAGGATGTCTTGCACTAGGGACTAGTTCCGAAATCAGCTAAGTTGTGCCCAGGTGAAAAAAGGGAGGAAGTGATATTTCAGCAAGATAACGCGCCTGCCCACACAGTGAAATCCACAAGGTCATGGCTTGAGCAGCAGGGACTTTCAGTATGTTTAGGCCTGGCCCATTACCCAATCTGAACTCTATTGAAAAGTATTGAAACCTGGGAGTATTATAAAGAGTAAGATGGCTGGGGGAAAGTTTGGCGGTACGGATGAGCGGTGTCACCTGTCCTGGTCTGGCCAAATGATAAAATGGTCTCTCTGTATGATAAACTGGTCTGACCAAAGGACAAAATGGTCTTACTACAGGATAATACTGGTTTCACAAAATTATAAAAATGGCCTCAGAGCATCATAAATTAGTGTAACCAAATGTTCAAATTGTTTCATCAAATGTCAAGTTTTCGCTGCATGATAAGCTGGTCTCATCGAGCGATAAAATGGTCTCACTGCATGATAATATATGTTGGTGCATCATAAACTGGTCTGACCATGTGATAAACTCCACTCACTGCAAGAGAAATTGGTCTCTCCAAATGATAAAATGATTTCTCTACATTATGTAATGGTCTTACCACAGTATTACCAGATTAAGGTCTCATAAATGAGTTGGTCCCACCATGCATGACCTGGTACATCCCCGTTTGTTAGCTCGATTAAGTTCACAAACCTGTAACGGTCTTACGACATTATAAGGTCTGATAAATGAGTCGGTCCCACCACGCATGACCTGGTACATCCCCGTTTGTTAGCTTGATAAATTCACATACCTGCTGCCGATTCATACACTTCGTTGTCAAGGAACTGCATGTCCATCGTCTCACTTTCGTTCCCCTCGACGTCTGCGGCTTCGTTCGACCCTGACGCCGTGTCATTCGACCCGGAAGCCAAATCGCCTTCTATGCATGGAATGGTCTCACAGAGCGAATTCAGCCAGTCGTCTCGCACCTCAGCCGAAACAGCGCTGAATTTAATGCGTTTCTTCTTCGTCGCGTTGATACGAAATGGAAACAGGCGACCTTTGATACCTTTTTCTATGGTGCACGTGTGACTCAGATGTACCTGAATACGGGCGAAATTACGGGCAGAATGATGGGCAAATTTATGGGCAGAATGATGGGCAGAAAAAATAGGTGGAATAATGACCAGAATCTTGGGCAGAAGATGGCGGGTGTTGTAGCCATGTGCAGTCATTTATATTTCAATGCGTGTAATAATAAGCAGGAATCAGAACATTGCTGGGCCATTATTAGCCCTTTACGGAGATATCCTATACTGTGGGTTTTATGAAATCAGTGAAAAAAGTGAGCCTAACTTAGCCTAACTTAGCCTAATAAGGTGGGGAAATTGTCAAGTTTGGGCAGACAGTTAACGCATTTATACCAAAATACTGATAGACGACATCTGTGACAGACTTTGATGACAATAATCTACAGTGAGATGATGAGACAGAGACATCGGTCGAGAGACATGGCAGCGCGAGAGACACTGTCTCTCGAGAGATACTTAGCATGAGAAACAGAGGCACTTCTTAAGAAAGAAACCTGCACACTACTGCTTCGTAACGGTTACTTAGAACTTCATGGGTAGGCGATCGCCAATGGCAATAGCCAATGGGATAGCTCAGTGGAAGAATGCCAGCCTCCGAACCAGAATGTGGACGGTTGGACGGTTCCAATCTGAGCAATGTCATTGTGTTCTTCCATTACATCCGTGGGGAAGGTACTTTATCCCGATTGCTCTGGTCGACTTAGCCATAAACAAGTACCTGTGAAAATTCTTTGTGGCAACGCAAATTGATATTCACTGGAAAGTAAATTTGTGAGTGGCTTACTGGCGCCTGTTATACAGCTGCCAGCCCTCCTGTGAGTCCTCGCAAACCATAATTTGCCAAGCTGCGCAAGCAGCTTTCAAGTGTAGAATATAAATGCCTAATTTACTTTTTACTTTAGTTTAGAGATAGGCAGAATCCCCTGGAAGTTTCCAACCTAACTACGTGGCCATTTTCCCATTGTACTGGTAAAAGGAAAAAAATGAAAATGAAAATGAAATTTATCTGTATAAAGTGTACTTATTAGCAGAGCTGTCAAACACACTTTACATGCTCTAAGACTATAATGTAATTACTTAAATTATATAAAATTGACACCGAACAGTATACAGGTTATACAGATCAATGTTAGATACAAGTATTTACATTTACAGTGAGCATGAGATAGACAACAATGTTGAATAATACAGTGGAAAGTAGAAGGAATATCAAAAAAATCAAATACTATGCAGGCAGAGTCGCCATCAATATGAAGAATAATATGGTACTAGTATTAAACAATATAGTACAGAATAAAGCTAAATTAAGTATAAAATATGTGAGGAAACAAATTTATTTTTGCTGCAGAAAATAAAAATATCTAATATAT
>WURV02183152.1:0-13073 GCA_011762755.2 Epimenia babai | reverse complement strand
AATATAGCACCCATGAAAAACACTCATTTGTAAAACGCATCCAAGAGAACCCTGGCTAATACTTGCGGACTCTAATGTTGTTCTTACCGTTTACCTTTCAGACATGATATAATTTTCCATTATCTACTATTTATTTTCTTGTATTCCAAATAAGTATCTCTAATGTCATGTATCTTAATAGATTTTGTTATTGTAAAACATTTTTAATCTCAGATCTTTATCTATGGCGGTCTAATGCAATTTATCTTTATAGATTTAGTTTTGGTAATATAGTTTTATTTTTAGTCTGCATTCAAGGCGGATTAACATCATCCCGTTTCTATCATCCGACTCATGGCTTCAACTTCCGATTTCCAGTAATGCCGTCGTTTTTTCGAACGATAACGGTAAGGTCTTGACTTTCAAGGCAGTTCGTTTTTTTTTTCAGAAACCGTGGGTCAATCAGACCTCCCATTCGAGGTACAAGTGGTATTGAGCCCGCGATAATTTTGATATTGGCACGTGCGTGACATATTCGATATTGGCACGTGACATTCGACATTGGCGCGTGACATATTCGATATTGGCACGTGACATATACGATATTGGCACGTGACATATTTGGGCAACGATATTCTTTGCGTATAGACTTGCATTTCACAATACCGACAATGTGGAGGGTTCCCAAACATCCAAATAAAAGGTATTTTCGTTTAGATGTTAACGGATAATTTTATACTTGAATAATAGTATTGTTTTATTCTTTGGTAAATGAACATTTTTAATAATTCTATTTTCATATTTTGTTCCATGGGCAAAGGTAACAAACCATATTTGCCAGTAATTATGCATTACGATGCGCCACGTAGTAAAACACAATAGGCATTTTGCGGAAGATGCCCAGCATTCTAACTACGTTTACGTGTTCTCCACACCTCTGTTTGGTCAGTAATTTCCTATGGCTGCAAGACGTGGACAATTTGCAAGAACGTGGAAACCCGGAAATCAACAGCAGAGATGTGGTTTCGACGCCGTACGTTAAAAGTTAAATAGACCAATTTCAAAACGAACACTGGGGTTTACAAATTTCTAACATGACGAGAGAAATGCTTAGGAAAATAAGAACACGACAATCGGGCTTTTAGGTCATGGGCTGAGGCGAAACGAAATAGAAACAATCAGTATAACCGGAAAGATAAATGGGAAAGGAATCACGAGGGCGTCAAGGACTGGAATACATCGACCAATTTATAAACGTATCTCAAGGGAGAGAAGCGTGTAATCTCATCCACCTTGCAACAAAATGAGACAGAGAGGCTTGCACAACGTAATCGTCGACTGCAAGGATATGGCATATTAATGAGATAATTACCATAGTATTTGGATAGATTCTGCATCTGCCGTGAGGGAAAAGAAATGATTTACGTCGTGTGGAAGATGGTTACTAAAGAATAAAAATACTCAACATAAAAATCTCAGGACACAAAAGATCATAAGTCGTTCTAATTTATTTGAAGTTAGGCCCAACAACATATCCTAACATATCCATGCCTAGTATGCGATCACGTATTTGTTATAAGTATTTTGTGTAACGATGTACATTAATAAAAAAATTAATTAGGTATTTTACATAGAGAAAATCAAATTTTTCGCGAAAGGTTACTGACTGCTCAGATTCCATAAAAAAAATTGCGTAAAACCCAAATGAATCAAAATTATGAGTAGTACATTAAAAAAGTTACAGATTCATCTCTTGTGATAGCAATTACAATTCTATATGTAGTAAGACGGTACATTATTCAATTACAACAGTTTAATAGGACAACTTAGTGTACATATACATAAAATCGTGATTCATCTGTCGTATAAAATGAGTCATTTCTACAAATATTCGTAGATTACAAGCGATGTTGACAAAAGGACGATTTTAGGTTTAATTCAAACAAGGACGAACCGAGCGAGGATCGTAACCCCTTTGTAGACAAACTTAGCAGAAATGTGGGAGAACGAAAATTCGAATATTACCTCGAGGGGACTCGCCCAGTATATTTTGCTCTAACTTCTTTGTTGGTTATTGTAGGCTTGTGTAGGTTATTGTAACACAATGTAGGTTATTGTTTGCTAGTGTAGTCTATCGTATAGTAACGTAAGCCAGTGTAGACGACTGTAGACCACCATAGGCTAGTGTCGGGTTGCCTTAGTACGCTTTATGCTAGTGTAATCTAATGTAAGCAAGCGTAGGCTGCCGTAGAGCACCCATTATCGTCTAGGCTAGTTTAGCTATTGTAAGCTAGTGTATGCTACCGTAGCTCATCGTGTGCCAAAGTAGGCAACTGAAGGCCAGTGTAGTCTGATGTAAGCTAGCACAGACTACCGTTGAGCACCGTATACTCGTGCAGGCTAATGTAAGTTATTGTAGGATATTGTAAGTTAGTTTAAGCTACTCTAGAGCATCGAATGCTAACATATAATAGTGTAAGCTAGTGTAGGCTACTTTAGACAACCGGAAGCTAGTTTAGACCACCGTAGGCTATTGTAGGCTATTGAAAGCTAGTGCGGGCTGCTTTAGAGCACTGTAGGCTCGTGCCAGCTGCTTTAGAGAAACGCATGCTGGTGTAGGCCTCCGTATAGCATTGTAAGCTCGTATAGGCTATTGTCACCTAGTTTAGGCAACTGTAAGCCAGAGTATGCTACTGCAGACTACGGTAGGCTAGAGTAGGTTACTGTAGGCCAGGGTATGCTAATACAGACTACGGTAGGCTAGTTTACGTAACTGTAAGCCAGAGTATGCTACAGTAGGCTATTTGAGATTGCTGTAGATGGGTGTAGGGTCGTCAAGTCTATTGTAGACTACAGGGGCTAGCGTAGGCTACCATGGCCTGGTAGCCATGACGGAGTCGGCAATCAATTCCATCGTAATTCGTGAAATTTTGTGCATTTTAACAAGACGTAAGTGATTCGGTTCGCTCGGTTGCCCACGTGTGTACAATGGGCCTTAATAATTATAGAGAACAAATCAAAAATTGTAAGCAGAAAGCAGAAATAATGAACGAAATTATTACGAAATGAATGCTTTCTTCAAATGGCACTGAATGTGGTGGTATCTATCTACGTCGATGGATATTACTGTTTGTTGTAACAACCTAACTCCTGTAACAGTGTCGTGATTTCTATGGCTACTGGCTACTTAATAAATTTATTCTATACTATACTGGTATTATAGGTAAATTGTTATTAAAATCCAAAAACAGCCGACGCAGTGTGTCTAAACAATGTTGTCATTTGTGCATAACGTACTTTTAATTGTCCAACCTTCCGACTATAAAAATACAAAATACTTTACTTTTTTCTAAAAAAAAACATTTGCGGTAGCAGGCTGCTATAAGTATTTCGCTAAATAACATTAATAATTATTATCGGTTTTATTTATCGAAAGCTGTTTCACTCTGTCGGGCGGACGTCCTGCACGTGCTGGTTGTCTATATGAAATTATCCGGAAGACAGTTCAGGTATACGTCAGTCTGCGGAGGGAAAGGTGAGAGTATTTAGAATTTACTTTTGATATCGCAAGAAGGAACGATAAACGATAAAGTTATTGTTTCAATATACGCAAATATAGTTTTCTTGTTGGAAAAATTCGTTAGGTGAAATACGAGTACTATGGTCGAGGCATTATCGCGAAGAAAAACTAAACCATTCATCGCCTTAGTCAGTGCATTGTAGATAGTATACTAGACATTAGAGCATTTCTTTCTACGTAATCAGAAATAGTCGTATTTAGTCTCATTGCACAGTTATTATATTTTGTTTATTGTTATATTTCGGTTAATGGCACTGTATAATGATACGATACTTGAAAGATCAAATATTTATGCGTAATTTAAATTTTCGACTCTCTAGGCTGAACGTAACGTACCTTCCTCATCAGGCCATTGAAGTAACGGTTCTCCCAGGCGTATCCGATCTTCAAACCGCACTGACAAGTGTCGATGTTCCCTGACAACAAATAGTCACAGAACGCATATTGTAAAAAAGCTTTCGACTTTTCAACCATTCAGCATACCCATTTGATACCTCCGATCTTAGCCAGTGGTCTTCCTCGGGTAATAATCGCGTTTGAACTGTGTTGAGAACCACCGCCTGTTCTTTCCAAGCGGAGCGCACAGCGACCTTATTGGTATGGATATCTGAATATATGCGGCGCATTTGTGGGGCAGCCGAGTTAGTTTGAATCTTCTTCTGATTGCCTAAGTGACGCGGCGAGTATTGTCGCACTTAATAGAAAACGTAATAAGGAAGAAGTGGAAGTGTGAATGTATGAAATATCGATTACGTGCAAGGGCAATAAATCTAGAGAGTTTATATGAATAAATTATACAATGAACGGTAATACCTCTTAAGGACAACAATTATTAAAATACGAGCCTTCGCCTACACAAGGACTGACTATTCTGTTGTGTGTGCCTGAGCTGGTGTTTCCATATATTTATTTTTCTTAACAATCAAAGGTGCTAGATGTTGTCCCATTTAAATATTTGCAAATACGTGATTACGTAGACAATGGTGCTAGTTTGCTTTAGGAAATATATCGGCCCATGAAAACTCCTAAACACGAGGAAAAATTAGTATTAAAGTAAAAACCTGTTGACACGAGTTTCCCAACACGACACAAAACAATATTATTTTATATTGCGTATCAAATCGATGAAGGATTTAGGCGAAGCTAACAATGCGGCGCCCTGGGGGACTCAAGGCTACCTCGTGTCTTCGCAAATTGTCACGTGTAACGTTCTGTCAAAAAATTATCTTTTGATAAATATGACTTTAGTCAGAAATATGATTGCTGCATTTTCTAATATTTTTCAATATTATTAAAACTTATAATATACGACATAGAGTGGTCTAACTGCATGCGTCCCTGATTTTATGAATGCTGCCCTGTATCTTTTGGCTCAAAACTTTTCCATGAATGTTTCTCCGGGTGCCGTACACAGAACGACACGAGTTAAGGCGCACTAATAAACTAGAGCCATACCGGTGGCGGCGGCGGTATCGCTGTCAACGACGCTGCCCCCGCTCTTGACGCTGAGCACGATGTTGGTGCCGTCGTAGGCGACTTGGGCACGATTCCAGGCGTTTCTCTATAGCGTCACACATCGTGTATACAGTAATTACATGAACTACAGTAGCTCTGCAGTGTACATATCTATCAAATATACAGAAACTTAGATAAGTAAAAGGTCGCATAATTTCACAAAAAACTGAATCGAATATCTTCTTTAAATTAAATTGATATTTATATAATGGAGTGATGGTCTGTAACTCAAAAAGGTCGAGGAATATTTTCCTTATATGATGCTTCTAGCAACGCTTTATTAATAAGAAGTGTTGAAAGTTTGCTGTGGATCAAAGATACAAATGAATATTATTTATTAATGTTCGATACTGAACCGAATAGAAATTGCTGCGACTAGAGGCTGCGATACCTTTATAGGAATTGTTGGCATGATAAGATTATTCAATTTGGTACCTCGCACTTGCACCGATGATAGTCCGATACTAGACGATTTCTTAACCATATCAATATTTATCAGTCATGTTAACTCACTTCTCAGCCTCTACTATATCTGACATCTAGCAATGTTTCAAACATATGGTTAAGGGGTAACAACTAATATATCAAACAAAGATAGGTATGTTACCGCAGCTCTATTTCTGATCAGTTATCAGTGATATTAATCATTATAACAGGTCGTAATGATAGCATATCTTACCTCCCCTTGAAACCTATTGAATAACCTCCCCTGTATTTTTACTCTATAAGAATATTACAGGTATTAACACTCCACAATCGTCAACAAACTTCTCTGCGTAAAGAGCCGTCATGCCTCCGATTAATGAAAACCTTATAATTGTGTGTTTACTTTTTGAGGTATAGCTTCGATTACCGGATAGATATGGCGCATGGATCGCCGTAGCAACTTTGACACATGAAAACGGTAATATAAAAAAGCTCTCGTCACTTTAACCAATAAGAACTGTTGCATAAGCTGTCTTTAATGTCGTGATATCTTAATGTGGATAGTTTATAAGACAATGTAAACGGTGTTGTCATGATACCGAATCGATACATCGTATCCTATAAACGCAATATACCAGTAGGGCAGTATCGATAAGTCGTACGGTGTATCGTGCTCGGAGAACGCGAACAGTATCGTTCACGGGCTTGATGCGGACCTCGACGACGTCATTGCCACCGAATTGGGTCAGACGCATCGATATCGTCGATGGCTCGTTGCAGTCACAGTTGTCGATTAACGGCCCGTCGGTATTCAGGTTGTTCTGGAAATACAAAATAATTTTTGCGATTATAAATTATTGATTCGGGAGACCAAGATGGCTGTCAATGTGGCGCGTCGTTTTGTATGTCTGATTGTAAACACGTTCGCCATTTTTTTCAGTCGATCATACGGAAGGAATGAAAATGAAAAGTATGTAGTACAACAAATCGTCGAGTGTACGTGTGTAAACGTATCTAGATCGTCCATACATATATACTAGTCTTGAGTACAAATATCACGGTGTACCCCGATACTTAAATGTCCGCACCTGTCCATTAAACTCGACATCAAGCCCAAGCACATCCGGCCAGCGCACGTTCGAGTAACGAGGTACGGTAATATAGGCTTGATTCTGAAAGGTCCCGGTAGTAGCGGCCACATCAACAACGACACCCTTGTTTCCGATCCAGCTATTCTTCGCAGCGTCGACTAGAGGGTCGGTATTATAGCGAAGGCTAAAGTCCAAGCACCCTGCGAAAAGGTTATAAAAATTCATCATTCTATATTCTAGATTAGAAAAACTTGTGTATTAATTATGTTGCTTTTTATGTTCTTCAATTGTATGTTTGCCTGTTAATCAACAAGTTCACCAAAAATTTTAAATTAATTCACCATACTTTATGTTGTATAGTTGGCTAGCATAGAAATAATTTTATTTTGGTGGCGATCCGGATGGACAAAGTTTTGCAAAATTTATTCGCGATATTCGGGGAATGAGCTATTCTGCGTAGGAAACAGATTTTCGGGTGGTTTTAAAAAATCTATAAATGTTCCAGTCGCACCGGGCTACTGGGTGTGCGTACGATATGTAAGGCTGCAATAATAATTGTTATATTTCAAGTAATTATTTCTCTTGACCAAAACTTTTTCAGGCGAAAAGCGAATAAAAAGGATCTGTGATGCTTGGGATGATCATTGCAGTGTTGTTAAGCTACCTCTCAACTCTATTGACTGCTGAGAGAATAATTTGTACTGTATCATTTCGATTGAAGTGCAATCAGCCGTTACAGGTTAAAAGCACCGCGTTAATCATTCTGAATGTCTCCAATTTGGTTGTGGCATCGTCAACTGGTTTTGGATTTACCCATTATAATTAAGTGATGTTTCTCGCATTTCCGATAACCTTATAACACAGATCTTACTCATCGTTTAGATGTTTAACGTTTTAAGTTGTTGCTTGACGTTTGACAGTCGTTGCTTGACGTCTGAGAGCCGTTGTTAGTTGACGATTTCTTGTCGAATCTACTTTAGTCACGTGTAACTGAACAGGTGTTGTGTCTAGTCTACGCTGATAGTGGTTAATGTACATAAACAGAGTGTAAAATCGATTATATCGAAACGTGGAGACAGCAGATAAGTTCGTTAAAGCTGATACTTACTCCTGACTATCGGAGTATCCACGCGGATGTCGCACCTGCAACTTGTGGCATTGAAATTCAGCCCGGGTGCACACAACATCTCCGCCGAGCGTCCATTTCCGTACGTCCACAAATAACTCCCCGGTTTCCCGACAACGGAGCTGAACTCACAATCTCCTGACAAACCACAGACATCGCTAGGTGTTTCAATCACAGTACGCCAACTATTATACCGGTTTCTGTCGAAACATATGCAGAGCGTCCCAAAAAATGCATTTATATCAGACGACCTGCTACAAACTTAAAATGTCACAAATATCCACGATATGGGTATCATTAGAAAAGCCTGCTATTTCTCTTCAAAAAAGCCATGACAAATAAAAATCAATCGACATTTGTCATGTCGGAGATATGGATATTTTTCAGAAACAGGTGAAACTGTTATCGAGACACCATGGCTTATGTTTCTTGGATATGAATCAAAGAAAAATGGTGTAGGGTCTTTTGTGCCACTGTCATGTTTGTGTATTGAGAGCCAAGGATAATATCGAGCATCTACCCATTTTAGAGACGGTTTACTCTAGCAATCGGGGATAAATGACTTGCTGAAGATCATCGCAGAAAAGTCGACCGGTGGGAAGTTTCGAACCCGCGACCTTTCGGTTACGAGTCCGGTGTTCCTATCAGTCGACTAACTGCTTCCCCATTACACCATTACACATTATAGAAGCACTATAACCTCGCATGTTCCCTCCACCTTAACTGCATATGGAATTAGTATCCTTACAATGCCTTGTAATATTGAAACGCTCTAGATTGTACATTATTAAGACAGCTTTTAAAAGCTACTGTACTTATGAAATGAAATGAACTTTTATTGACTTATAGTGCCCTTTTAACACATAGCTATCAAAGACACTTTACAAATTTACTAAAACCATATCTAACTAAAACACAGTTTCAAGATACTGTGAGAGAAAGTACAGTTAAATTGCAGATAGATGAAACCTATACTTACCCGGGCCTTGTGTCGTGTATTCGCCGCACGGGCATTTTTTCGTGCAGGTATTACCGGGGTCAGCGACACAGCTCCTCGTATCGCCGTCGTAGCGCTGACCGGATGAACAACAGGCCTCCCCAGACGTTCTTTGTCCTTCACATTCCCAGTAAGCCCGACAGTTATCCGCATCGGGGTAGCTGGCTACGTTATTCGCGCATGGATCTATAAAAGGGAACAAGAAAACAAGCTAGCCTCTAGCGCTACTCCATAAATCGTTGTAGACGTCAATCACACTAACATAATTATTGATTCATTAAACCTGCCAGAAATTGTACATTAACCCAATCGATTTCCGCAATGTTTGTTATCGGAACGTTTAATATCGGTTGCTGAAGGTTTTAAACCGATTTTAGCGCGATCCTAACAAAAACAATCAAATCTGTCGTGTAATTGTAATTTACAATTCGACAAAATTGTACCAATGATAGCGTGTCGGAGCACCATTACTGGAGCATATATTTTTATGATCGGGATTTGGAACTATAAATTCTGATCTACTGTGAATTTTGTGTTAAAATGTACATAAAGATCATATAGCCGAAAGTCAAATCAACAAATCCGCAACAAGAAAGGCGAAAGAAGAAATTTTTTGTTTAAAGTGTACTTATCAGCAGAGCTGACAAACCCACTTTACATGACACAATAGTCGAACGCTCTAAGAATATAATGTAATCACCAAAATAATATAAAAATTTACACCCAAACCTTTCCAGGTGATACAGATCAATGTTAGATACAACGATGTACATAAGCATAACATAAGTATGAGCTTGAAATAGATAACAATGTTGAATAATTCAGTGGAAAGTAGAAAAAATAGTAAAAAAGAAATTCTCTACAGGCAAAGTCGCAATCATTAGGAAAAATAAATAAAAAACAAAAACAGGCGATCTCTCTTTGAAAGTGTTGATTCACGGCGAATTGATAAAGTACTGTTGAACTATTTAGTGAAATCAATGCTAAATAAGTGCGTTTTGAGATTGCTTTTAAATTGGCTAACAGTTGTAGATTGTCGAGGGAGTGCATTGAAGAGGTGATACCCAAAATCAACACGTTTTGTCCGAGGGACTGCAAGCATGGGGGAGGAAGAGGAGCGGGTTGAACGCACAGACGTGTTAATTGAGATTTTCGAGGACAGATAAGAACGAGCCATGCCATCGATGTTTTTGTAAGTGCAAAGGATTTTGTAAGTTATACGGGTCGTGACAGGTAGCCAGTGGAGTGATAGGAGAGCGGCAGGAGGTGTGAGAAATAACCCGAGCAGCGCTGTTCTGTAATTTCTAGAGTCTAGAGAGTTCAGTGGAAGGCAGATTTACATAGAGTGAATTACAGTTGGCGATTTTGCTGGTGATAAAAGCATGTGCTAACGTTCCACACAGTTCGGGTTTCAAATATAACATTCCATATATTTTAGTTTTCAAACGATCACGCTTTACAATCAGAATGTAACATTACCGGATACGTTTCTAATCTGATCGGTCGTACGCTTATGCTAGTGCGACTCACCATTCGGACATTTGAAATCACCGGCGTGTATACAAGAAAGAACAGACTGCGACCAAAACAGACCACAGGGACATCTCATCAGGGTAGCATTGTACACATCCCGTCCTTCGAGTGGTTTGCAAGTATAAAAAAGGTCGCAACGAGAGGGGTGTTCTTTGTACCCAACTCCGTTCTCGATGCGGCAGTCGCGGCACGGGTCATTCGGATCCGATTGGGCCGCTATAACATATAACAGCAAGACGTATAATAAGTGTGGGCCGCTATAACAGCAAGACGTATAATACGTGACGACCGACGTTGTTCTAATTAGAAATACCGTTGATGCGGCGATGAGGGAGAAATGCGAAAAAGCAGAAATTGGAAGCAATACGCGTCCAAAATAGGCGCAGTGATTTTATATGTTTCCTATTAATCATGATACGGTATATTTGCGTATATAATGATAATATTTTATGTTATTAGGCTGATGCTTAAACCTGCCTCCGAGTGTTGTTGGTAACTTAGTCTTTTTAGTTAGTAATGCAACAACCTACCTGGCTATATGAATAGCTAAAGAATAAACAAATTATACTGAAGTCGGTAGGACAAGATATTTTTGAAAGTACTTATTAATTAACAAAAATACAGCACTGATAAGGCCTCAAGGCGGAGAGAAATATGAGATATATAACAATAAAACGGAGTGTTTACTTTTGTATTTTTGAAATGCGATGTATAGAGCCAGGAGTTAAATCTATAAACACGTAAATATAACGATGTCAAAATACATATAACAATTTAAATGAAAATTGTTGAGAATTCGTTTTTTGAGACATGTAATATTCATAGAGAACGTGAAAGAAGACAGGAGTTATAACACGATGAAAAAAAGTTAAAAAATTAACAGATACGTACACGATAGGGCGAGAACAGACACGAGTAAGGCGACTCGAAGCATGGTGGGTTTTCGATTTATTCAGTCACACGGTAAGTCACGATACGACTTGAATCACCTAGATCGGTAGTTGATAGGGGCTATGACGATACGCACGTCTCGCGTCGAGCTGTTGAGTCAACAAAAATGGTTCAGGCTCAAAAGTGACGTGCCCCGGGGTGAATAAAACACGCTAACGCTGCAGAACGTCGAACGCCTATGTCAAATGACTCGCGAAAAGTCAAACGCCACAAAACCAAGCAATCAAATCTTGGGCGTGCCTCCAATACGGCGTGAGATTATTTTAACGGGCTAGGTCAGGTTTAGTGCGACACATAGCTGGCTATTATCACATCATCTACATATATAATTGTTGTCAAAAGACAACGCCCAGACTCGCTTTAGGTAAGGGTGATTTTCCTTCGTCGAGAGATTCGATGACAAATAGACTGAAAGAACCCGTTAAGACAAACTTCTATGAAAGGTCACCTTACTCGACTGTTTGTCAGTTTTCTGCTGCAACACTTATTACTAAAAGGTATCTAACATTCGACAATAATATCAATTCTCTTGCAAATCCACTTTCTGATGACCCCTACAGCCAACAGGGTATATGCCTCTCATTATTGACCAGGGTCTTCTGAATTTCACCACCGATAACTCCGCCAGCCGAACACCTGGTACTAGTCCAATAAAGCATATTGTCTTTGTTCCTTTCGTATATGACGACAAATACAAAGTAAAGATATTTACACTAAATTTAAACGAACGAGAAAATATACACTGTTTAGATCAAAGGTAACACGAGAGGCATGAGCCTTTGTGTTTTAATTAATGTTCAGTCTGATTGACAGCTAGGTTAGTGAGTATACTTTAGCCAAATATATTTGATTTTTGATTTATCTTTATTCCATTTTTCATTCGATAATGAATTTCTTAACTAAGTTAATGTTGTACTAAACGGTTTTTAACTGACAGAAATAAAAAGAAATTTTATTGATTTATAGTGCCCTTTTAACACATGGCTATCAAAGACACTTTACAAATTTATAGTTATTATGATTAACTCGAAACACGTGGAATACGGTGCAAAATCGAACTCGGTATATCATGAATAAATCGAAGGAAAAAAGGCATATAGAGTAATATCAAAAGATATTGAAGATAGAGTTTTAATATACAAAGGATGTATTATAATAGACCATATTTGATTGATGAACTTAATGCCCACTCCAGGATAAGAATAATAACGCCGTACGAAACTGTGTCTCACTCGGTGAGGTCGAATACACAGAGGATGTATAATATTGATCATATATGATTGATCGACTTCGTGCAAACGCAATGCCCCGCGACTCGAAAAATATAGAACACTGTACAAAATTAATGACTATTGTTGCAAATATCGATGGAATTCGGATATAATACTTACCTTGTTTGTTAATACGATGTCTAACTACTCCGCCTTCGCTAAACGAGTGTCTGTTTTATACCCGCGGCCAGACTAGTCAGATTCTACCCACACCCCGACTAGTTACTAAACTACATCGTCGTCTGTTACGTCATGCGTGTCGTAGTTGAGATAAAATCTCCCCCACAGCTGCTTGTGACGGGACGCTCATCCATGCGTGGCCGATATACCTTCATTGCATTCAGGCAATTTTTTTGTGGCGTTGTTTAGTTCTTTATCTTATAATTATCGTTTCAGTTTTTTCTGCGTTCCGAGTTAGGGATCTCAATATGTTGATATTTCAGAAAAAACAATGACTCGTTACACCAGTCTAGCGACCAGACTGGACAGAGATTCAAGCCTGGGGGAGTTAAGGGAAGACGGCACAGTGTTTACCAGGGTCATTTTTGCAATAATTGTATTTAGCTAAGAAATAATAATAATGACGGTCAGTGATACGGGATAT
>WURV02183141.1:0-13073 GCA_011762755.2 Epimenia babai | reverse complement strand
AAGCGACCACCTGTCTTAAGCGACCGTTTTACGCCGGTCCCGCGGACGGTCGCTTAATACAGGTTTCACTGTATATAGTAATAAGAAAGTCAAATTGGTGATAAGTACGATATTAGTATATACAATAGCGACATTTCTCTGTGACAGCACGCGGTAATATATAGGTATGAGAAATAGTCAAGATTAATCATTTTATGAGTGAAAAATACAAAAAATGCTATGGTAAGTATGTAACTTGTTTATTTGTAACATCTTCTTAACCTATGTGATAAACTTACGATAAATGGCTATATACAGATGCAGTATTACCCAGGGAGCCACGGTGGGCCAACTCTCCCACGAGGGTGGTTAGGGGGTCAAGGGGTTTAGTTCCGAGAATATCAACATTTAAGTATGAAAAATACCATAAAAAAATAGTATTATATCATCTAACACCTCATTTTCAGTCAGCAACAAACTCAAACTCAGTCAGGTGTCTAGCAATTTTACGGCACTTACATGATCGATATCAAATTGAATGTGTTTGATTATAGATAAAAGTGGGGAAAATTTATAGCGCAGTGAACTATTGCTATGGCGGAACATCGGCGAACGGATCGCACTGGTCCACTGCGCCAAATAAAATATGAATTAGTTTTTATAACTAAGTTTGTTCGTACCAAATGACCTAATTAAGGTTTTTTATTATACACCATTACCATATAACGGTTTCTTAATGGGTTTTTAATTCTCTATAACTTCTCATGTGTTTTCGGGGATTGCTTTCAATATAATACGAGGACTTCTTCGTGAAATCCATACAAATGCCACGGCGGCAACCAACAACGCAGAAGGGTCGTTAATCCCGAATAATCGGCAAATACATGACATATATACCACGAACTTCAATAGCCATTTTTTAAGTGTGACAAGGATAAGATAGCTACTTTGCCGGAAGTGTGACCGTCTTCAAATTAGAGATTTTTATATTAGTCATCGATCTACGATACCTCATAGAAATGCGTTTTCGGTACAATAATACAATTACAATGATCCGTAGAATATAATAATTCTATAATAAATAATCTTACAGTTGTGCAATTTCCAAGTCGCGTGTTTCAGCTTCTTGAGGGGCTAAAGGAGAACGCATGCGCACCACGTCCATTCAACATCCGGCAGCAAAGAAAATTTATAGCCAATCAACGCTTAAATCACAACAACGAACCCAGTGTGTATTCGCACGACGACAATCGCTTTACACACCAGACTCTCTGAATCACATTTTTATATGTATTTATAATTTTCATTAGTCTCAAATGGCGTTCGTCAAATGGCGTTTTTAGTTCCGTTTAAGGAGACCTCTTTTTAATCCATGCGCAGTGTTTTTGTTGGATAAAAATAATAGAAAAGCTCCCTAATTATAACAATAATAATAATAATATATTGTCATTTGTATGCCGCTATAATCCACTATGGAGGGAGTGCTCAGTGGCGGTGTCACAAAGTACGTTATTATTGTTTGTATGTGTGTACTATGTGATTACAGGCTGATTACAAAGGTAGTTGTTGTTCTTGGCCCTTTACAAGGCAAGCCTATAAATGCGGTTAACATGATTAGCCTTACTTATCAGTGGTGGGGAAAACACGTACTGTGAAAACCCGCCGAGTCTGGGCGGACACTGGACCTTTTTCCATTCACGCCACCACTTTCAAATGTCAACAGAGAGGCTACGTATGTGGCACACTCCGCTAACGCTAAGTCTATAATAATTAATGGCTATTTACAATGATGACAAAGCAGTGGCGGGTAAGCGACATAGACGCCATCCATGGAGCATGTGAAGCAATCACGCCAGAGGGAAAAAGCCTTAAACAGAACCACATTGCAAGGGCTACCAAGCCCTTATGGGCATAGGGGTTTAAGGCGCTTTTTTCCCGAACAACGCCGCAAGTAATATACTGGCTAGAGTGGGAATTGAACGAGGGACCCCTGGATTCAAAGTCAGACGCTCTAACCACTTCGTCAACTGCCCCAATTAGAATGACCCAGACTAAAAGGCCCATACACAATCAATCTAAATTAATTGGCGAGAAAAACGATCGTGTATGTAGTATCATGTGGTAGATTCCATAGGCGCGAGTTGAGGCCACGTGACTAGCATTAGCAGTCGTCTGCATATAATAACCAATACAGTTGAGTATTACGCGTTAATGGATGCTTTTGTGTTGTTCTACCTACTGGATAACTTAACGCTAAGTAACACAACAGTGTATGGGTCCCTTAAAGTAACATCCAGTAATAGGCGTGGTTAGCGTAACCACGACACTGCCCATCTTACTAGAGAGTTAAAAACTCCGCCTATACTTGCTTCTTTACTATATAAATAATATGATAGGATAATTTTGATGTGCAATAATGCGGTTCATGTTTCGCATTGGTTAATTGTGATGAAATGTAATCAAATGACAACCCACTTTTGCGTTCCTCTTAAAATTATGCTTTCCCAATCTTCTTCGTTTGCAAGTGGCTTACAAATTAACACGCCACCGTAGCCAGGTATGTTTCGTAAAATAATCATCCATACGTATTAATTGAACATCTTTTATAAACTGTAACCGATATTACATGATTACTTGTTTTCTGTGTTATAATTAATCCAAAGACCATCAAATTTAGACACAGCAATGTACGTGGTAATTTTTACGGTCACTGGCATTGCTTATGAAACACAGAGATATAGATCGCCGTGCTAGCCAATTTGTAAAAACGACAAATACAAAGGTAAAACTTGATGTTACCTGTAGGCTATTTGTCGACTTGTTTATGTAATGCGAATCGCTCATTGATTGACGTTATGCATTTCTGACGAATATTATATTTTTCTTATCATTATACGTTTATTAATTATTGCGTAGGATATTGAATATTTCAGACAGGTTGTTTTTGCGTAACCAGACGATTTGTGTTTTTTTTTTCATACGGTTTTTGCGCCAGACGGTCCTCACTGTATTACGTAAGACCGCGATGCCATTCAAACAATTCGACAAGGTTAACACCTACACTCGTCGGTGGTTTTTGCCTTCGGCACACACTCATACAGTACATAAAGTGCAACCAGTCTCACGATTCTATTAATTTTTATCCGGTTTCTTAATTTTATATTTGTTGAATCTCTCGGGTGAACTGTTAGTGAAAGGCTTTGTGAATGGTGGCAACACCCACCTAGACAAACAATTGCGGAACGTGTGTTTCATATAAAGTAGAGTACAACATTTATAGACGCAATTATCAGCCAACAAAGGCTCTCAGATGCGGTTTACAAAGAAATTTTTTGGGCAGCTATGAAACGCATATACAATACCTTCGACACCCACATATCAGCCCGCCAAGGACAATATCGATCATCTACCCATTTTGGAGACGGGTTTACTCCAGCAATCGGGGATAAATGACTTGCTGAAATTCACCGCTGAAAAGTTGACCGGTGGGAGGTTTCGAACCCGCGATTTTCCAGTTACGAGTGCGATGTTCCCACAACTCGACTAACTGTTTCCCCTTCATTTTAGATTGAAAAGTTTTCCATACGGAACAAATACCAATTAATTTACATGAATTTATATCAGAGCTGCCATGGGATTGCCAGTGTCAAAAAAGATGGGTTTTTCGGATATTTTTGTATTGAGATTGAGATTGAGATAATATTCAATTATCCAACTTTTGCTCCTCTTTAAAATTTCTGTATTGCCTACTATTCTCTACTAAGATTCTCTACCGTTTTATTAAACCACACATGTAGACATCTCACAATTAAAGACCATCTGTATAATTTTTATCACTCTACTAATAACTTGAAAATATGCTGAACGTACGATGAATCCATATATAAACATCTATCTTCAATATTATTATTACTAAGAACACTTCAACATATTATTCCGACTTGACATAATTTGCATTCCTAACAGATTTAACATAGATCAACGTATCGTTAGTTAAACGAAGCGATATCTGAACGGCGCTAAAGCTCGGCGCTTTAACACGCTGAACGACAGCGACGACGCGTGATTGTTTACGTATTATGACCTTGACGTGGTGAATACGAAATGTTCCCAAACGATGACCTAATTCACAATGACGCCTAAAAGTCGAATCGTCTCGTCTAGAAGCTACCTTGTTTACAGAATTCTAGAAGCACAATAATTTTAATACGCAACGTAAAAGGTTAAGACCCTGGCGTCGCACTAGCTATTATCAATAGCCAACCGTTATGGTTGCACTATTTTTCATTACAGTTTTGTCCTTAATGTTGACTTCGCGTTTAGCGGGTCTGATTGATATGTTATTGATGATGAATGGCATGCCTGCCAGAATAACGACGTCTGGCTCAGAAACGACAAGAGCATCCAGCAATAAGTCGGCGTTAACCCTAGATAGTGTAATGTGTGTCTCACCTGTTATATTCGTGGGGGTTATTCCATTAGCTTGGTAGACAATGTGGTTTGTTTTACTAATCTTGACTCATATAAATCAGACCCGCTAAACACGAAGCCACCATTAAAGACAAACGTGTAATGAAAAATAGTACAACCATAACGGTTGGCGAATAATCATATCACTGCGCATCAAATTTTATCGCCTGTCTTAGCTATTCAGCTTTTCAGCCATAGCTGTACTGTGCATAGACTGAGAACAAATTTCATAACATAATAAGGTGTGAAATGTGCGCACTTTTGGACCCACGATAATGACTAGCGGAGAAAATAACACGGCCAAATGTGCATATTTTGGCGAGTCACATTAGAAAATATCAATTGTATAATGCCAAATATGCGTACTTTAAGCATCTAATAACACGGTATCTGGATAATGTCCACAGTTTAAGCATCTAATAACACCATATCTGGATAATGTCCATAGTTTAAGAATGTAATAACACGATATCTGGATAATGTCCATAATTTAAGCATCTAATAACACGGTATCTGGATAATGTCCATAGTTTAAGCGTCTAATAACACGGTATCTGGATAATGTCCATAGTTTAAGCGTCTAATAACAGGGTATCTGGGTAATGTCCATAGTTTAAGCATCTAATAACACCATATCTGGATAATGTCCATAGTTTAAGCATTTAATAACACGATATCTAGGCGATAGTTTAGGCGTCTAATAACACGGTATCTGGATAATGTCCATAGCTTAAGCATCTAATAACACGGTATCGGGATAATGTCCATGTTACCACTTAATTCACCAATAGCATCGATCGCTTCCTGTCAGCGTTGTCCCATCGAACGTATGGTGACGGCCTGTAGAGTTGGTTGTGGAATGGCGGCCCGTTCTTCCCGGAGTCTGCAATAGTCGTGACACTATCCGTGAGGGAGGTTCTTGTTAACGGACATTGAAAAGCGCCAAAACTTCACACTACGTGTCACCTGCTTCCAAATGGTCTATCCTATTGAGGTGAATAAGGATTTCACTGGTTATTTGCGAGAAAACGGCAATCACGTGACACCGCTTGTTTTAAAATGGCGATTTTTTAACCGGCGAGATAAAAATCCGCACAAATATCCGCAATACCGTAATTTATAGTTTCAAAATTTACATTAATCTCAATGTGCGGGGGAGACGGGAGTGTTTCAGTCGCATTTTTTGATTGCTACACTGGCAAATAGAACTCTGGTTATTTAAATAGACTGAGGATTACATTACAGTCTTAGGATATTTCCGAGTTTTTACTCATGCAACGTGTGCTTGACAGTTAATGTAATAAATACATTTCTTGTATAACCGGTTTTTAGAGAAATAAAACGAATACTCATGTTCGTGTTCCAACGATGCCAGGGCGGATATAGTTAGCGTCTGCGGTGGAATATATCGTTACCTGATATAAGATCAACATATTGCTATATATTTCGATTCACGTTAGTATCTTGTCACGAGACTTTTAATAAATGACGTAATAATTAACAACTTACACTTAGGCCAACTGTTTGTACAGTTTTATTATGACTGCTTCTATTTCTGTCATAGTTTAATGAAAAGCATCCACGACGCCAAGTTGTGCATTTTTACGTGACGATAGAGAGATTTCGCGCACTGGGAACATTTTTTCACAATTTGGTATTTTTATTGAGATTTTCTCGTATCATTTATATCTTTACATGGCGTACGCCATATAACATTTTATATAACCGATATAAGTTAAATTTAATTGATATAATCTAAATTTTTGTGTGAACGGAGTCCTATTTGATTTTCTTAAGTATTCGCGAATAATTACGCCCTATCAGCAGCCATTGACCAATCGAGTCACTCGTAACAGGTTAATTTTTGGACCAATAAAATTCCATGTGCCATCAAAATATGCAAATTTGGCCTCTTTATGGTGTAATATTTCACTCAATCAATCTTTGTTTTGAAATGAAATATCAAGTTCAGGTGTCTGTGAAATAGGATATTGTTATTAAATACGATGGTAATTAGGATAGCCAATGTGGTTCTATAAATAGCTGAGAAATGCACAGGAAAAAACCTATACACCTGATGGGGTATGCCTATACCTCTCCAGCTATTTATTAAATACCATAGTTGTAAGGCAAAATTAAGGAGAGAAATGCGCAGAAAACATGTACTTTTTATGCGACTTGTTATTAATTGTTATAATCTATTTTTATATAAGACATATCTCATCGTAGTGGAGTATAAATTGGGTCTCTGTGTTAGGAGGATTGTTGTTAGGTTAGTATTAAGGGAGATTAGTATTCAGATAGATAATTAATAGCATAGAGTGTTTATGTACATTCGGGATTAGTAGGGAATTATTTATGTATCGCGAATGTTGTGAGGCGCATCACGCCTAGTTGACGGTTCACACGGCCACGGCGTCAGCTAGTCTTGACTTGAATACAAAATAGTGACGCTTCACTGAGGAAGCGCATTCCAAATAACAACAGGTGATGAACAGAATTAATGAATGACCAGAGGCATTAAATTTATAAGATATGACCAAAAAGACCACTGGAAACGATAGTGTTTGGTGTGGGTATGGTATATTAGGGAAGACAGCATGGGATGGCTGCGAGAGAGTGTTAAATCTTTGTCATAACAATGACATTTGTATTGATAAGCGACGGAAATATGCTGATAGTCGTTTATTTACATCGAAAATTATTTCGGCAATTAACTGGGTACCCACTGTTACCAGTGAAGGCTACGTATCATCATATCAATCAACTTACCAACCAAGCGGTGGAATAGCTGAACAAGTTTTTTGCACATCTATGGCTGACAAACAAATATCTTTTAATCTAATGTTGTGAAATTAAAAATATATATATACTCCTTGAAATTAGTATAGCCTTTGATACCGTTAATAGAAACACACTCGTAAATTATTTTTGTAGTGTAGATCCTTCTTAAGCAAGTCCCGTAATTTGAAAAAGAAAGCTATTCCAAGATGGTGAATCGCCAGCAAGATTACGGATATGAACAAACACTGGTAAGGATAACAATTTTTATTTACCGTGTATTATTTATTTGTGAATTTTTTAGGATTGGTATACTATCACGAATGGCCTTAAGCCTACTGGTATTGATAAGTCAAAATCGTTATCTGTACAAATATATTCTATAACTTTTTAATAAATATCATTTGTACAGTTTATACATTTTGAAATAACGCCGTGGTTAGTCATCTTCTACCGGACGACTACTTTCTGTCTCTATTCGTAGGGTAAACAGTGTTACGTTTTAAAAATCAGCAGTTGAGCCATCGACATCATTTTATCAATGTTTCTGCAAATACTCTCCCTGATTTCGCGATGATTGCATTTAGCATCACGAGATATGTCGTAGATAGCAAATGGGAGATATGGATAGATAATGAGACATTTTCTCAAAAATTCCCAAAACATAATGGGGGAAATTAATATATATATACTTCGATATAGTATCCAAAAGTTTTAGAATCTTCTACAATCTACGGATAAATCAGTAAAAATACCAAACGGGGTTCTCCAGTTATTAATCGTCTAGGAAGACTTAAATGCTATCCGTCAAATGAGTAATAAGCCATTATAACATAGATTGAATTTCATAGGTCATTGTGTCCTTGTCAAATATTCTACTTACCTTGAACATCAACCATCTTTTATATTTTTCTTCGGGTTTATAAGTTAGGGACTGTTTTTATTGCTAAGTTGCTCCGCTGTATCGTGTACACATTATGCAATATCCGTATGTTTAAAAGCAATTGATAATGTAAAGTAGCGCTATTTCAAAATTTGAAACAACAGTTTAATTGTAATTAATAAACTCACGTATTTATTAATATATTTGAGTCAACTAAAGGTAATAATGCCGCGCATGACTGATAAATAATATCACATGACGGAAATGACATGTGACTTAATGTCTCCGGTAGTTTCCTCGCATCATTTCTGTTTACCGGACGAATAGTGATTGAACATAGGCTTCCAGTACCAGATAGCTAACCACGACATTGGAATAAATGGTTTGATTGATCTTATTTACTTTACCAAGTACCTACTGACTCCCTCATGAAAATTATTATGGCAGTTTACAACTAAGTGGCATGGATTTAACTTGAATCAGGCCCTCATTACGTGACTCATTGAGGTCATTTTCGGTGTCTGACATTTATGAGTTTGACACTTTTTTGTTGAAATTTGAAATTCTAGATTTCTCAACGGTTATATATAATACGACATTTAGTCTGCTCAATTTGTAACAAATTGACGTAATATTGCCGTTAAACAGTCTTTTGACAGCTAATCTTGTCGAAGATGGACTAAACTGTGACAAAATACTTTAAATGAAGACTTGAATAATAGTGACCTATGGGTTCTCGATCTTTTACTTATAGAGAAACTACCATACGACATCGTGGTGCCTCGATCTATCTTGAAAATCATAAACGCCAAGATCTAGTGCCTTGACTATCACTAGAGATGCCTCGACTGTCACGGTTGGGTGCCTTGACTATCACTTTAGGTGCATTAACTATTGTAGGTACTCTCATTATCACGGCTGGTGCCTTGACTGTCACAGTTGGTGCCTTGACTATTGTAGGTACTCTCATTATCACGGTTGGTGGCTTGACTATCACTGTAGGTGCCTTGACTATCACTATAGGTATATTGACTATTGTAGGTTCTCTCATTATCACAGTTGGTGCCTTGACTTTCACAGTTGGTGCCTTGACTTTCACAGTTGGTGCCTTGACTTTCACAGTTGGTGCCTTGACTTTGACAGTTGGTACCTTGACTTTTATAGTTAGTGCCTTGACTTTCACAGTTGGGGCCTCGACTATCACTGTAGGTGCATTGGCTATTGTGGGTACTCGCGTTATCATGGTTGGTGCCTTGACCATCACTGTAGGTGCCTTGGCTATCACTGTAGGTACCTCGACAGTCGCTGTAGATGTTTTGACTATTACTTTAGATGCCCCGATGATCAATTTAACTTTCATGACTATTACTCCAGATATTCCAGACATCACTGTGGGTGAGCTGACTCTCACTGTAGGCCCTCTAACTATCACTGTATATCTCGCGTCTGTCACTGTAGGCCCTCTAACTATCACTGTATATCTCGCATTTGTCACTGTAGATCCTCTATAACTGTGAGTGAATCTTCTTTTAGATATATGGCCGTTATAATCGCCAACTGAGCGACTTCGCCAGACACCAGGCGCTGAAATACCGGCTTGGAGCGAGGGATCTAGAGGCACCTCCCAGGTCCCCAAAATGTCGCTACAGAATACCGACTAAATGCCAATATGTATTAGGTATGTTACTAGCAAGGAGCAATGATCCTTAATAAATAAGAACAGTACGTATCTATTTGATGACCTATAACAAGGCAGCGCACTGCGGTCATGGGGAAAGAGTTCATCCATTGGTTTAAAATGTGTGGCTCACGAACTTAGCAATTACAGTGAAAACTCACGAACTTAGCAATTACAGTGAAAACTTTCTGAAACACACAGTGATAGGATGACAGGTAAAATTTTACTATAGAGTCCGTTATACAATGGTTTCCTATCTTTTTGTAACATTTCCATAAAAATGGGGGAGCAGTTAGCCTAGTAGTAGGAGGAACACTGGACTCGTAACTGAAAGGTCGCGGGTTTGAAACTGCCAGACGTTTCTGCGATGATACTCAACCTGCTGGAGTGAACCCGTCTCTAAAATGGGTTGACGCTCCACATCATTGTGCCAGAGGTCGCCACCTGAAGACGCCACCTGAAGACGCCACCTGAAGACGCCACCTGAAGACGCCGTCTCCTGTTGCGTATATTCCTTCACTGCATTGCTCCTTCATGTCACCTGTGTTGCAGTACAAATTTAGCCGAGTGTACAACATTGTGGCATACAGAACCCAGCAGCGTCGTCAGACAACTGGTAATGATCCGCCCAGAACCGTTCGCTAATTGACCGGGTAGTGTCTCTGATACACGATATGATCACTGACCCACAGATGTCTTAGAGCGATCTCTGGTGTATGTCATCAGTAGAGTAGGGGAGACTGGGTGATTGACCAGGTAGTGTCTCTGATACACCCACGTCTTACAATCACTGACCCACAGATGTCTTAGAGCGATCTCTGGGCTACGTCATCAGCAAGGTGGGGGAGGACTGGGCGTTCCTGGCGACGCTCGGCATAGTTATGGCTTTACTCAGCTTCTGCATGGACTTCGTCATCGAGAAATGCCAGGAAGGTAGGATTTCAACATACATTCACTAGTAATACAATAAATACGTTCAATCTTTATCAAAGATTCCATTTTAGTCATAAACTATCATCAATTTTACATTGTATCCCAGCGTGACGTATTTGCATTCAATAGTTAACATAATGTGTATCATAATTGGGATGCCAGTCGGTGTGTTAATTTTATTTAATCTACTACTATTATATTTTATGGCATTTTTTGATGTGAGGTGTGTTTGATAGCGAGACTAATAACTACACTTTAATCTTTAAAATTAAAAATTCAAGTGAGTGGTAGCGCAAGGTTTTGTACACGGGTATACTTGACCTGGTTACATTCGACGAGACGTACTTCTCTATAATAAGATACCTTTTGTTAATATTATCGGTAGTGGTACAGTGGTACAGTGCTTAAATCCATGAAACCGCGGCTTTTTGTGCGAGAGGCTGTGATTGTGAATTCTCACAAATCAAGGATTTACCTCCTCCCTGTTGCCCCGCTGTGCCTTCCCCCGTCGCCCCTCAGTGCTGTCCTCCCGTCGCCCCTCGGTGCCTTACTCCTACCGCCCCTCGGTGCCTCACTCCTGTTGCCCCTCGGTGCCTTACTCCCGTCGCCACTCGGGGCCTCACTCCCGTCACCCCTCGGTGCCTCACTCCCGTTGCCCCTCGGTGCCTTACTCCCGTCGCCCCTCGGTGCCTTACTCCCGTCGCCCCTCGGTGCCTTACTCCCATCGCCCCTCAGTGCCTTCCTCGCGTCGCCCTCAATGCCTTCCTCCCATCGCCTCCTGCTGACTTCAAGGTACCTACACTCTATGACATGTTAAGGATTTTCATGATTGAAATTGCGAAAGATTCATGTTGAAGTTGGTCAAGCGGATTATTAGTTATTATATCTTCACCGCCTTTGAAGTGTTTCCAGGGAGGCGATTGTATAATCGTGACTAAGATCTACTGCCATCAATAAAATATAAAGTAATAATAAAATCTCGCCTCACATTCATTCTCATATCATAGTTATGTTATTACCAAGTTATATAAACATTTCTTTTGTATCGTGACCAACATTATTATCATCATCATCATCACTACCATCGTCATCGTCGTTGCCGTCATCATCATCATCATCATCATCATGGTTTTTTGTTATCATTGTGTCTGTCATCATCATCACCATTGTCACTGTCATCAACATTGTTGTCACCACTGTCATCTTCATCTTCATCATTATTATCATCATCATCGTCGTCATTGTCATCATCATGAGCGTCATCACTACTACCACCGCCACCGTCACCCTATAATGCAATGACATCCGCGTCTGTGTCGATCTACAGCCAAGATTTGGGTATACGAAGCCCTCTCGTTCTCCGTCGGTCTCCAGTTCCTCATCTGGGTGTTGTACTCGATCGCCTTCATCCTCTTCGCGACCGCCTTCACTCACTTCATCTCCCCTCAGGCCATCGGTGCGTCACCCAACCCTCCGTCTCCACCCGTATATCGCTGTACCCTATCATTGGACGTGCATTTAGTCGGTCATGTCCCCCGATGTAGCGGGACAGCGGCTAAACTGATTAATAGCACGATATAATTATTGGTCTATTCATACAAAAGTGAAAAATCCCGTAATTTTTTTAAATGCCATAGAAAGGGGGCATAATTTCGATTAATTTACACCAAGGCTTATTATTCACCATTGTTATTTATTTCATGCTCACTGTAAATGTACATAATTGTATCTAACATTGATCTGCATTACCTGTATACTGTTAGGTGTTAGTTTTTTATAATTTCAGTAATTACATGCAACAGCAAATAATACACTAATGTAATACACTAATATTATACACTAATATAACACACTAATATTTGCGAAGAAGTAATACTAGTGCATACAAATTATAAAGGGTGATTCATAATTATGTACCCACTTTTATAATGACAAATTTATTACTATAAACGTCGCATATATGGTGTAGGCAAGTACGCATGTTTTATTATGTCATGGTCTTAGCACGCTTCAAGATGGTGAGGCTAAGCGATGAAAAGCCGCGGTTTAGTGTTGTTTATCGGTGGAGGTGTTTGATGGATCTGTACACGAGACAAAACGGCGGTATGTGCAAAGATTTAACGCAGTGAAACGATCAAGAGGATACATCGGAAGTTTCGGAAGACATGGTCAATAAAGTGGGAGAAAGGTGCAACCACCAGTCGGACAGAAGCCAATATAGACATTGTCAGGTATGGTTACGGGCAGAGTCGTACAAAAACAACGAGACGCTGATTACTGGAATTCAACATAAGCCAGACATCGATTGTACGGATCCTTCATGACGATCTCCATTATCGTGCCTACCGA
>WURV02183130.1:0-13073 GCA_011762755.2 Epimenia babai | reverse complement strand
AGTATACTTGATATACGAAAGCTTGTGTTAATCCTTATACAGTTAGTCAACGAGGTGTTACCTTTGTATTTTCGTAATCATAAACAAGTCATTTCTGTCTCTGCTGACAAGAACACCCATACTGTTTCTCGTATCTCTACAACCATGATGTAAAAAATCTATCATAACAGTTATGTTATCTCCTAAGTCTCTGGGTGTAAAGGTCTTTGTGCTTTGTCTCTTCCACCTGTTTCTGTTTATTGTGGGCGCCTTCTGTTGTCTGAGATGGCATTTGCTCGAGATGACAGGGTTACTGTAGGTTTCCGTCTCGTATATTTGGAATATTGATACAGACTGGAGTTGCTGGGGTTGTTGTAGTTGCTACTTCTGCCACACGTTTTAAGATGAGCAGTTGCAAAAGGCTGAATTTCTTCAAATGATCTTGGTCATACATTATCCATTAGGAAGCATTGTTAAGGAGTGTTTGTATGTCAACAACGTCAATCTGAGCATGTGAGCCAAAGGTTTTGGTAAAAATTGGCTTAACAACAATTCTATTTACTGTCGGTTGTTTCCTTTTTAGGCACAAACTTGATGCACATGGATTTGTACTGTGTAATGGCAGCCTGAGATGCTCGTATATTTGTCTAATATGTACACTGCAATTTTATCACGCCCGCAATAATAAACCAAGAGATATGTACATTTCCGGGATTACAAATTTCCTCTTATATATATATATATATATATATATATATATATAGATCCCAAAAAATATTTCAAAAAGACCTTTATTACCATCTATTTTACTAATAATATACACAAGAAAAATTTATATATTATAATTAGATAATAATTATCTACATATATTTTATAATACAGCATAACATATTATACAAATGTTCAGTTCTTGGCAAAAAAAGTTTGTAATCATTTTTGGATTATTGTATTGCATGCGAAAATCCAAGCGGCGTGTAAATTATTGCAAAGCTGTGTCACACCAGCAGTCATCGCATCGCGTAGCCTTCATATTGTAATTATATAATTTCAATCAACACAAATATTTGCGATGGTTCCGGGAGCAAATGCTCCATACAAAAATGTCCCGAGAGAAAATGCTACATGCCCGTGAGACATTTTCGTATGGGGCTTTTTCTCTTGGAATGTTTTCATCTTGGGGTGTTTACTCTTTTGGTACCTTTATGATAGACTGCAGTGTAATTATTATTGGCTTATCAGTAATAATGCTGCCCATGATATAAAAGAAAATTGTCGCGCCATCTATATTTACACTCCCGTAACATTAAGTTCTGAGCGATGGCGACGGAGGTGTGTTTGTGTTTCCTTTTGTTTTACTTTGATAGATCGATAAAAACTGTGTCCACAGAATTTTTGGGGATCCATAAACCATTAGCGTTATAAGCACTATAGCGCCTATATTGGAGGGTGTTATAACTGGTCTAATTTCCTAGCTCTGAGCACTTAAACCTGTGCTTTGTAGGGATAGGCTTCTCTGGAGAGACTACATGCAGTGCACAGAATACTGATGATATTGCTGACATTATGAGATTACCCTGCATTCATACGTGACTTCTTGTGTGCAGTACTGCGAGATGTCAATCAACTTCTCAGTCACATGATCCGGGATGATGTAGTCGAATCGGATGTCACGGGGCGCATTTGGCGTCAGTGGATGACGTCTGGTAACATAATATTAATGTGGTGAAAAGTGATAGAGCATTAAGAAGTATAAAGGAACAGTAGTCAATAAGTATGATTATGGCTGCGGCATCAATGAGAACAATGGGAGTTATAGTGCTTCTAATACTATAGTGAGTACACAGCACTTAAAAGAGCATAGACTTCTACTAAGGTAGCTATACAGGATAGGATGTGTACTACTACTTATAGTCTCCTACAATAATCATGACTCAACACAGAAGAATACTTGTTAGAACTATCTCTAAAGTACGTAAATTTCTCAACTGTCGGACTACAGAAAACTTTGTACATGCGTTTATCACATCAAGACTTGATAATTGATAAAAATAGTTTTGTGTCATTGTTGTTGTGTCAAAACTATAGTTTTGTGTCCTTAATGTACATATAATGCTGGTTGTGATGTATACAATAATATTTAAGATATTACATATATTGAAATATGCAATATGTAATAAAAAATGTGTTTAACCGGGTTATTAGTGAAGGCTTCTTAGCGATTAGTTCAAGAGGCTTATTGTGTTTTAGTGCTAATTTATATGTGTGTTATTTTTGTGACGATGCTTAGGCCATATCAATGTTTTTTAATAGGGCATTTATTGATGTTGAGTGTCTTAGACAGGAATGCTATTAGTGTACTTTAAATCAAATATATTTCATTTCAATTGTAACTGACTCCTATTTGGTTTTTAGATCATTCACAAACTCCAGCTAGCAGAAAATGCAGCTTCTTACCTTGCATGTAAAATTAGCAACAGGCCCAAGAGGCCTCAAGATGCTCACCTGAAAAAAGAGAGAAAAAAGAGATGAAAAAAAGAGATAAAAAAGATAAATAAAAAAGAGGTAAGAGATAAAAAAGATAAAAAGAGATAAAAAAGATTTAAAGATAAGATCCAAGAGGCCAAAGAGACCCGACAATATACCTTACGACACTAAAACAAGACAAGAGGCTGAAGAGACCCGACAATACCCATTACGATACTGAAACAAGACAAGAGGTCAAAGAGGCCCGACAATATCCATTACGACACTAAAACAAGACAAAAGGCCAAAGAGACCCGACAGTATCCATTACGACACTAAAACAAGAAAATACAGATCTGTGGAAAAAACCTAGGCTGAAATCACATCTAATCTCCAAAACATAAAATGCCCTAAACAAATCTGAATATCTGACAAATGGAAGACCTTCGCACTGAGCTGACATGGAGATAAGGAAAATTAAAATAAAAGTTTAAAATTAAAATTTCAAATTAAAATGTCGATAGAAATTACCCCCCTATCCTTTGCTCCCATGACGAGATGCTGAACAAATCTAAAAGACACAAGGACGATATCTGCAAAATGGCAGACCCCTGTGATAAACGGTTATTGAGACGATTTTTTACCAAAAAATACACGCATCAGCATGAGTTATTTCCCCTAGCGGCGATGATGATACCATGAACAAATCTAGAAGTGACTAACCAAAGAATAATATTTGCCAAATGGCAGACCTCTCCGATAAGCGGTTCATGAAAAGATTTCTTAAGAAAAAATGCGAACATCGGCAGAAGTTATTTCCCCTAGCTGCAATGACGATACCATTAACAAATCTAGAAGAGACCAACCCAAGGATAATATTTGCCAACAACTCTGCAATCAGCGGTTCTTGAGAAGATTTGTTAAGAAAAAATACGAACATCAACACAAGATACTTCCCCTAGCTGCGATGACAATACCATGAACAAATCTAGAAGAGACCATCCCAAGGACAATATCTGCCAAATGGCTGAGCTCTGCGATAACGGTTCTTGAGAAGATTTTTTAAAGAAAATGTTAACATTGGATGGATGGACAGACGGACGACGGACAAACTCCGATCAGAAAAGCTCACCGAGTATAAGCTCAGGTGAGGTAATAAACACACCACAAACTATGTAAGAGATTAATTTTCACCAAAGGCATTTAGCTACGACAGTGTCTGGGTCAACTATTTAACAGGTTATTTAATTCAATGATTCCCAGGACATGGCACGTTGCTTTCTGCCTCATATAACAATACACCTTGATCTCAGTACACTCGAGGATTCTTATACTTGAACCACAAAAACACGTGACGACTCACACACAACAGCTACTTCAAATATTATAATGGGTATGATAATCAACTATAATCACAATAATGTGTCATGGATGTGGAGTGTGGCAACTTCCCACACATGGTTCATGAAGAATAGAAGGCAGAGTCCATCCACAATTTGTTGTAAATATAGACATCATAGATTAATATATGAAGTAGTGCTACTACAATTGTAGAAATAACTCGCCATAGTTCATCTTGCTCACTAACACTTGTTCACACTCGTCAGTCACGGTATGTTGTGGCTGATCCAATTTAGTAAAAACTCACTCGCAATTTAGTAAGGTGTACCATCACACAGCAATCATCTTGGAGATCGGCATGACTCTCCCACATACACACCGGGTTGATAACCCTCCATAAATAAACAACAAACACCGCAGCCAGTTGGAGAGTTTATAACCGAGTTGTGGACATCTCTCAGATAGGGTGGCCTTGATCATTAATCACCTTCTGATGATGATTGCTCGGATGCTGTCGGTGTCTTCAATTCTTCTTCTTCCAAAGGTAACTGACATGCAAGCACAAAAACAATACATCAAGTAACTGTAGTACATTAATCATGAAATCATAAAGAGCAGCACTTTAGCTGTCTAAAGTGCTGCTCTTTATGCGAGATGTTGCAAATTTGTATAGCAGAGTTTTCTCCGCTCTAGTTCAAGTTCCTGTCCTAACTGGTATACTACATACAGCATTTCAGCGCAAAAAGCACCTAAAGACCCAAGTGTCTTGGTAGCCGTGAATAATGCCACAGTCTCCTGTGGCAACATCTATCGCGGCACTGTCTCTCGTGGCAACATCTATCGCGGCACTGTCTCTCGTGGCAATAGCTATCGCGGCACTGTCTCTCGTGGCAATAGCTATCGTGGCACTGTCTCTCGCGGCACTGTCTCTCGCGGCAATATCTATCGAGGCACTGTCTCTCGCGGCACTGTCTCTCGCGGCAATATCTATCGCGGCACTGTCTCTCGCGGCAATATCTATCGCGGCAATATCTATCGCGGCACTGTCTCTCGCGGCACTGTCTCTCGCAGCAATATCTATCGCGGCACTGTCTCTCGCGGCAATATCTAACGCGGCAATATCTAACGCGGCACTGTCTCTCACGGCAATATCTAACGCGGCACTGTCTCTCGTGGCAATATCTATCGGGGCACTGTCTCTCGCGGCACCGTCTCTCCGCTATCTCATCATCTCGCTGTATATAATCATCAATTCATCACCAAGGACATTTAACCTAGTGTACGAATGTGTAGGCAATAGTGTATTCAAATCGTACCCAGTGTCTATTTGCACATTTGCCAAGGATATAACATATTACGATAATCCAGATAACAAAAATATGATGCAGTTGACCTTTGACGCAAGTGACATTTACATTCCAATGGAACTGAATTGAGGTAATCAAATGTGGAAAATTGATAAAACATGAGATATGTGCTTCAAGGCCTACATTTACAATAAGTCAATATTAAATACAGTAGTAAGTAGTCTGTTGGCACATGCAACGAGCGGTATATTCAATGACATCAATAACACTGGGTTAACCACCACAGTTAATGAGCTTCATAAAGGGCGATGCATTAAAAACACCATATCAAGTAGTTGTGTAGCAGTCATAGGGGTCAGACGTGTTTGGTTCAGGTCCAGTTTTTTGTTATTTTACCTCTGTTATAGTCCTTTTAGGTTAATAAACTTCATACCATTATTTAGAGCTAGATTTCCTGCTTCTGGTAGTGTAAATATTTTATTTGTATATTTTATACTTCGTAAGTTGTTGGTGTTTAATGTTAGAAATTTTAGTGATTTATTTATATTTTGTAGACTTAATTTCTCTCCGTAATTAAGTACTATTGTGTGAATTGCCCGTGAGTGTTTGTTTAGCTGTAACGTACGTCCCTAGTCACGTAACCACTGTATCACCAATCCTTTGTTAACCCGAGTGTAAATTTCCATACATGTCCGACTCCGGTCTTTGGTGGTCATCTGAGTTTGAGTATGCAGACAGCTTGCACGAAACGGGGAAGTATTGTTGTTATTTGTATTGTAATAAGTCTTGTAGTATTCAGTGTATTCCTTGTATTTCTATTTATTCATAGTAAAATAACCGTGAATTTTTCAAGTGTCTTTGAAAGCCATGTGTTGGATGGGCACTATAATTCAATAGAATTTCATTCCATTTCATGTAATGGTTATGTTAGACTGAGTTAACTTATATGTACTTTCTATTGAGTTACACAATATAATTAGTTATTACATGAAATGTATATAGGCGCTTTAGAGACATACTAGTTATTAGGGCGCCTCCAAAACAAATGTATTCTTATCATTATTATTATCGTTACTACTGAATAAATTCCACAAGCCTTACCTCGCCGGCACTACTTGACTCCTCGCTGTCCGTTCCTCGTTTGTTTTGACTGAAATAGTGACAGATAGGACATAGAAGGGTATACCCCAGGTACGGTGAACAGCCACAAGCCTCTACACTTAACGGTACTGGTCTAGTCACATTTCAACAGTCACACCATTTTCCAACCTCACGCATCTCACATTGCCTCAATGTCCCCATCATTTATTTTTAGTACAATTTTTACATATCTGCTAGCCGGCGAATCGATCCATATAATTTGTCTCCCTTGATTATTTGTGACCCACCAGACCATGGTGAATAGACAAGAATGCACAAATACACAAATCTTTTGCAATTTTTATCTCTTTTGTCAGAGACATCTCAAGAAGGTTGTAAAGCTAATTTCACCGTGTAGTCACATAAATATGTCACTCACTCCTTAATCAGTATATGGAGGGCGTGTGTGCGTATGTCCGATAGATGTTTATGTGAGTGTATGTGGGTGCACATGCGTATATTATATTTATATTCATGTTTATATATATCTCTATATCTCTACATATCTAATTATGCATATATACAACGATACCGTCGACTCTTCCTCGTTGGTTTCTTCGTTGGTGATTTATAATCCTTCTCTTCCTTTTCATCATCTTCGTCATCACTCTCTAATTCCTCTTTTACATCCATTTTTTCAGCTTTTACTTTTTCTTTCGCTTTTTCCTTTGCTTTTTTGAGGGGTTTATCATCATCGCTGCTCCCCTTGGAGTCTTCAGAACTCGAGATGAACTCTTTACTCTTGAACAAACTCCCCGATCCAGCTTGACTCGGCGCAGTTTTCTTCGGACTTTTCTTGGATGATTTGCGAGATGGTGAATCTCTGGCATGTGATTAAAAGCACAAATCAGTCAAGAAAAAAGTAGCAACAAATGACTGAGAAAGCATCAAAGTGATCATAAAAACACATTTAAAATGTTTACTCAATGAATAAGCGTCTTCGAGAAAGTGAGCCAGTGCACTGAGTAAATACCCACAGACATGACTCAGTAGAAAATGTATACCGACATGTCAGTCAGCCAGTCAGCCAGCCAGCCAGCCAGCCAGCCAGCCAGCCAGTCAGTCAGTCAGTCAGTCAGTAACTATTATGGGGAGTAGGAACTGGACTGATGAACCAGGTGACTGAAAGCTCTATACTGGAATGTCCAATTGCTAAGTCCTACTAAAATACCTCATTTTGCATAAAAAACTGAACTGATTGACTCAAGATAAGTTTACGTGAAGTATTATGCTACTCTATGGTAATGGTTCCTACAGCTAATTTTAATTACATTGGTTAATTAGCGTATCTTTAGATAACAGGGCTGAATTAGAATAAGAAAGGCTAGGGAATTAGAGAAATATATAACTACTAATACACTGCACAGACTTATACACTGCACAGTGTACAAACCTATACACTGTAGACTTATACACTGTACAGACATATAGAAGTCATTTCATTTTCATTTACACAATGAAATACAGTAGTAAATTATATATTGTGTGCAGAATGTTCAGAAGTGTCTGTCGATGAGTAACCTCACCCAGCTTTCGGTGCATCCTTCTGTGTGCGGTTATACTCTATCATTGCCTCACCATACTCCTCCTTCGCTTTCTCTGCCAATTTCTCCCATTTCTGAAAGAATTAAACGAAATCAATGGCTGTCCTCATTCAGCATTTGGAAGACACATCAACAAGACACAAACAATAATACAGAAAATGTTATACATTATAGGCCTTACCAATACACGCTCATCTATAATCTCATCACTTCGTATGATGCTAAAGAAGCGAGTAGGTAACCCGTTGATAAATTTGGGGCGAGATATTCCTCAATCTCAATCCATATCTGTTGTCACTGTTGAGAGGCAGGCTTGTACCAACTCATCAGGAATCATCACGGTTCACTTCAGTAAAATGCCGCTGCTTTAATTAGTTAGTTAATAAAAATAATAATACATGGATTTTTACGTGATACTTAAAGCAGTTGTCAGAAGAGACGATCTTAATCAAGGATTGAACAAATAGGTTTTTTGACCGATGCCCTGTGATGGTTGTGATTTGTGGTAGTTTCAGTGAAACAGGCAATGTATTCCAGAATGTCACCAGAATAGGCTGATTACCAATGTAATCATTGTCTGGGCCATTCTCTGGCCTTTACAATTATGAAGAGAGTTCTCTATACACGTGTCAAGCTGAACACTCATCTACATCATCGTGTGAGTGTGTAGATGTAAATGTCTCAATGTCTTATCAAATCATTACATACATACAAGAAGTGCATATCAACTCTTGTTCACTATGCCCCCCCCCCACCCCCGTGCAACCATACAAGTAATAAATTTTAGTGGTTTTATGACTAGTATACTGATAATACTAACACTATTTCCACTGTAATACAAATACTTGTATATAATTATTGATATTATTGAACAAAGATAAGCTCACGACTTTTATTTTAACAGTAGTATTAACTTGGTCTAAAATCCCTCTGAAGCAGCTGCAATAATTGGTGTACCACATGCTATCACTCACAGATTTGTCCTTGACCTCCTTCCACAACTCGCCAGCCTTTTTCAGGATATCCGTGACACTGATGCCGGGGTTGTCTTCCTTGATTTGTTCTCGTGTCTCGGCCAACCACAAAAAGTATGCTGACGGTGGACGTTTTGGCTTATTTGGATCTTTGTCATCTTTGCGTTTCCTCGTCCTTCCTTCTGACTAAATAATAGAAATTATGAAATATTATTGCCTTTTTTCTCATAAAGTTTAAGTTTATGATTGTTGCATAAGTAATGTAAGGGACAAAACAATGTAAACTCACTGATATTTGATGAACATCGTAGAGTTTCAGTTTAGAATTATGTTAACATAATGTTAATCAATGTATCCATTATGGTTCTATAAACAGCAGTAAAGGGATGCACAAAACACCCTTTACATCTGGTATGGCTAAACCCTACGAGCTCCAGATAACCGGTCCTGTGCTCTACCAACTGAGCTACAGAGGCAGACTTTCTCTGCAATATTTAGGTGTTAACATCTTTTAGAGATACTCTGATATTTCCATTCTGTATATCATGCCAGCGAGAATCTCAGATGTCTCCTGCTATTTTAAAACCAGACTGGTAAGCCTCATCAATAATACTCATATATCGAACACCGCAACAACTGAGCCATTTAATTTCTAGTCTATCATAGTGAGATGACTTGATCTCAAACTATTGAATAAAGATGAACACCAGGATAATTTCGTTCCATCATGTACACATGCAAACACACCACAGTTTTTGCAGACTTCGTTTTCTTTTTGCGTTCCTTCTCCTTCTCTTTTTCTCTCTCTTTCTGTTCTCTCTTCTCTTGCCGTCTCTTTTTCTTCTCTTCGTCGTCCGAGCCACCCTGAGATGACCCAGCATCAGACTCATCGGAGCTATCCGTTGTGGGAGGGTTGCTATCGTATCTGTACCGTACGCATGACCAGACCACAAGATTGTAATCTTGCTTAAATGGTATATATGGTATTGATATATATATATGTATAAAATGTACACCATGTCAAATCTGAGTTTAGGCCATTACTGACAGTACATTTCTGCTGTTCTCTATGCTTATTATGATATTGCTCAATATGGTTAGCCTCATTCATCATGGTTGGGAAATCAACCATATTCTGAAACACTGAGTGTGAGCGCACAATTGACCACCGTCCACTAACACAATTTGTTCCTGAAGTCAGTCGACTCCATAATCATGTGCTTCTCTGTGATGATTATATACAGAAAGGTGTGAAGATGGTGAAAATGTACTGCCACATGAGACGGTACATGGAGAGTGAGTACTGGGTACGTATACCTAATATGGAGTGAATTAGTGAGAGTTCTAAAGAGAGCTTGCTTTTCCTCTACTTCACTCAAAATATGGAGAATAAATTAGTACCACCATACAGAGAAGTCACTTCTTAACCACTTCACTGCGCATGATATGGAAAGTGAGTTAGCGAGTGAGTACATGTGGTAGGTACATAGTGAGAACAGCATAGCTCAGTTGGTAGAGCACCGAGCCTAAAAACCTGAGGGTGGAGGCTTCAAATCCCGCTCAATACCATTGTGTTTTTCCGTTGTATCCTTGGGCAAGGTACTTTATCCCACCTGCTCAGGTGGACTTAGCCATAAATAAGTACCAGGGGAATTTATTTGTGGCAACATGAATTCATGTCCACTGGGAAAGTAAATTTTGCTTGCTGACACGTGTTGTAGAGCTGCCTTCTCTAATGACTTGTTGTAACGTGTCATTTGGCAGGCAAGCTGCACAAACGGCTTTAAATGCGGTATATAAATGTCAGGGGTCACTTTTTTATATTATAGAGGTTACTCACTCCTCAGCCACTTCACTGCCACTGTCCGGGAGAGCGTAAGATTCATCTGCCAACAACAATATCACAGTTCTACTCTGATAAAGTATAGAAAACAGTCATCAAAATCTCTACATTGGTAGAGTGACTAAAGGTACAACTACACTAAGAGAGTGAGTAGAGAAAGAATTCGGTGAAGGTATTACTTACCTAAATCGCCTCATCTATCAATGAGATACATCACCAAATCCACCCGAACAATCAATGTGATGCCACTCATCTCACCCTAATGAAAATAGTGATATGTCACTGAACACACTTGCATAATCTATGCATCACCAAAACTCACCTGAGCAATCAAAGCATTACATAACCTGACTCACCTGAACTGTCATCAGAGTCCTCATCACCATCATCCTCCTCCTTCTGACGACCCTTTGCCTTCATCCTCTCCAAATAACCATCCTGCGCCTCGTCATTGTCACTTTCATCCATATCATCCATATTAGTCGCCTTCTTTGCCCCCTGAAGTGTAAAAGTCACATACAACACAACCTGGTGTATATGCCGTGTTTTAATGAACCAGGATGACAAAATGTGCAACAGGATGAAGAACAGTAAGTGATAACGATCAAGATGGCCAGATAGACAAGATAACATGACAGTTAACATGGACAGGAAAACATGACAGTTAACATGGCCAGAGGAACAGTAAGTCATAACCATCATGATGGTCAATTAGACAAGATAACATGACAGTTAAAATGGACAGGAAAACATGGCAGTTAACATGGCCAGAGGCACATTAAGTCATAACGATCAAGATGGCCAAATAGGCAAGATAACATGACAGTTAACATGGACAGAGAAAATGGCTAAATAAATGTCTTATAGAGTGAAATGACAAGAACACATTGGTCTTATAAAGAAAAAATGAAAAGAGGTGAAAAACTTTTCTATTAACCATATAAACTGTAGGAAATTAAAAATTGAAAATGTGCAATCAACCAAATGAATTCAATTTTGTAAATAATTATTATAAGTCGGTTGAGTGTACAAGCAATGATGAAGATGTGGAAATTCCATAGGAAAACTTCAATATACACAAAACACTGTTGTTATGTATGTTATATAATAAAGCAGTATACTCGTATAGAACCATACCAGCTTTCCACCAACGTTCTTGAGGCGGAGTTTCTTCCCTGTGACGAAGTCGAAGAGTCTACCATATTCATCCCTATGATTCATAAGCATAGTGCGATATTAATTGAGGCTTATCCAGTCCAATTACTCACAAACTGTATGCAGATAGATATTAGCAACCGGCATAAGTTCTACCGATCAGAAAATTCAATATTCGTGAACATTCAATTCTGCAGACTAAATAACTTTTATTTTCGATAAAAATTCTTTCATTTACCTCTGTTTGTCTCCTTCATTTTTCGCAATCCACTGAAGTGGTCATAATATACCGTAGTGGTCATTTTGTATTTAATTTTTTGCTATACTAGATATATGTTATGGGCATTTTATGATATAATTACACAATATATGGGTTTCCCACATACACATGTCACTTAATAATTTTATCAAAAAATATATATACCAATAAACAACTTGATATTTTCAATCACTTGAGAGTGGTGGGTTTATAGGTCACTATAGCGTAGCGTAGTGGTTAGAGCGTTTGACTTTGAATCCAGAGGACCCTCGTTCAACTCCCACTCTAGCCAGTATACTACTTACGGCATTTTTCAGGCAGAAAACACCATAAACCCCTATGCCCATAGGGTCTGGGTAGCCCTTGGGGTGTGATTCTGTTAGGGCTTGTTCCATCTGATGTAGCTGTGCTTCAGATGCTCTATGGATGGTCTCTATATCACTTACTTTTCCGCTTTGTAATGATTTGTAAGAGAAGACAACAAACCAAAAGCGTGCTATAACTATAACTCACTTCTCGATGCCATTGAACGTGTGTACAACGCCGGATGTTGTCTCAATATCAAAGTCAAAGGATTTTGTACTTCCAGCGCTTCGTGCGAAATTCACACACGCGATCTCGTCGAAGCGTATATGGATTGGTGGCTTGTGCACGAAGATAAAACCACGCTCGAGGGGGTAGAGCAGACCAGTGGCGGCCCGGTACGAGCATGATACACAGTTATGCTTCTGATTGCTGAGGATACCACGCACAAAGTGATAATGTTACAGACAGTGAACATCGCTGGATATAACGTAAAAATAGCTATGATGAACAAAAATTGGTTTCCACTAAGCAAAAAATATATCTATCATCTACATCATGTAGGTTTATAGATCTATACATCATGTAGGTTTATAGATCTATACATCATGTAGGTTTATAGATCTATACATCATGCGGGTTTATAGATCTCTATATCATGTGGGTTTATAGATCTCTATATCATGTGGGTTTATAGATCTATACATCATGTAGGTTTATAGATCTATACATCATGCGGGTTTATAGATCTCTATATCATGTGGG
>WURV02183119.1:0-13075 GCA_011762755.2 Epimenia babai | reverse complement strand
ATTTACAGAAGTTACATACGCTGCTATTCGTTCTTTTATTTACAGAAGTTACATACGCTGCTATTCGTTCTTTTATTTACAGAAGTTACATACGCTGCTATTCGTTCTTTTATTTACAGAAGTTACATACGCTGCTATTCGTTCTTTTATTTACAGAAGTTACATACGCTGCTATTCGTTCTTTTATTAACAGAAGTTACATACGTATCACAGTAGCTGCTTTAATTGTGGCCTGTATTTTAAATGCACTACATCGTAAATTGCGTTGGTTTTAGAATTTGGTGTAAAAATTAAGCCGAAGCGGCGTGGGTAACGAAGCCTAGTATAGGGTATATAAACGTACAACTTTGTGGTACGAATATGACAGCACAAAATTATGACATGCATGTATTTTACCTGAACGACAGATTGAATATCATCGTTTGTATATGTGAACTAGAAGAATATCACAATATAACAAAGTTACCTTGTTATCTCCAAAGACCGAGAAGGTGTTTGCGGTGAAGTGTCGATAGTGGTGAACAACAAAGGCAAGAGTAAATATTGCAATAGCTTCCTCTGTAGCGCACCTGTACGCGGTGAGAGAAAAGCTCAATGTGACGAACACAGGCCGCCGTCGTCGCTTTAGTAACAAGATGCACGATGCTATCACATCACAAAACCTGCTAAAAACGTCGTTTAACATCAGTTTAATCAGCATCTTCGATGATTTTGCGCAAAAATCGCAAATCGTTAATTAACAAGAGGCGCTCGTCGGCATTGTTGTAATTAGCAATGTTTGCATTACACGCAAGAACATCATATATATATCGTATATATACGTATACGAAGTACAAACTGTAGGGTTGTTGCACAGATGATTTCTGGCGTATCGTTATTTTTTCACATCCATGAAAAAATACGTACAATCGATCATCGCTTTAAACCTCACGAGTAATTGACTCGTAGTTCTAAGAGTCGTGTCGCGTATTTGGATGTTTTCTTCAATTATTTTCTACGATTCGTCTAATTTTTACACTATTGTATAGCCTGTATGTAATTATTGTTTTTACAAGGTTTTGGGAATTCAGAAGTGTTCGGGCACTGCTTTAATAAATGGCTTCATTTAGACCTGTTAGTGTCCCCATATCCTTCACGCAAAGCTGATCAAACTGCTTTCGTTGCAAAAGCTTTTTACGTTATTGTCTGAATTGACAAAACTTACTACGTATATCATACGAAACTGTATCGATTAATCCTATTTATCTACATACATAAAATAGCGTCCATCGCAATCTGTACGTGCTAGTGTTAGATTATTTCAAAATATCTGTGCGTGCAGATATTTCCACGAAACAATTGAAATTTCAGGAAACGCCCGATTTATGGTAAATTATTGCAGTATTATTAATGCAATTACGCACTATTTATTTCAGTTTTATTTCTGGATATTACCGTTAAGTAAAAAGGTAAAGAAAAGATAAAGATCCACTTTGGCTTTCGTTTACAAGTATACTCCATTGTGTATAATGAAGCATACCCGAATAAAAAGGCATGTATGGATTACTTTAGTTACTTAGACGGATATGGCGTTATCTTCACTTTTTGCATTAGCCTATACGATGTGGCTAAAACAACATCACACCTCTTTGTTACCGTGAAGGTCGTCAGTCATTTTTTTATAATAAAATCAGCATCCAAAACTAACACTATGTCTAAGTATTATTATTTATTATCAGTATCGTGTATGTATTTAGTTTTATTATAATTATCGTAAGTTCATGAATATTTACGAGATAAGTTCAAAACATGAGGTGAACATCAGGAGCGATTAACTCGTCAAAATTGAAATGTCCGAGCATGGTAAATGTTGGTCATTTTGTAACACGTTCAGGTCTCGTTTAGAAACGGAATTAGATGGCAATATATATATCCGAGCAATTCGTACACTACTTTAATGTAAGATATAATTATTATGTATTATAGTGATGTATTATACGTTATGGATATGTTTCAATGCTAGAGTAATAGTTAGTATGTTTTATGACCGTACTAATCTTGCTTAACTTTACGATTTTTGCTTAAGTCCCCCGAGCATAAAACTTGTGATAGTGTCTCCATGGCAGTATCTGCTTCTAATTTAAATAACGTATCTTGTGTGAATTTTGTGAATTTATTTAATTACATGAGTTAAATGTTAGAAGTCGATAAATATTAGCATTTCCGTCCGTTACTCATAGCATAGACTATAGACAATGTTAAGTACATCTATAGATCGCTAGCATCAGCTGTTAGATGCGGTTTATTATGAATGTATATGGCAACTATTCAACGTAGATACCATACCCTCGAGACCCGTATATCACACGTGAAAGATAATATCAAGCCATTTCAGAAACGGGTCTAGTTCAGAGCAATCGCGGATATGCCTGCTGAGGATCATCAGCAGTAAAACCGATCATCGAGTGGTTTCCAACCTGCCCATTTTCAGTTACGAGCCTAATGCTCCTCTAATACGTGACAATTTGGCTATATTATTATATCATAGGATAGGGTCTATATATTTAAATATCCGCCTGTCCTGTGCAAATAAATTAATGAATAACGCGGCGCATTTCTTTTTTGTCAAATACGAGGCAGCAAATGACGGACTATGTGAGGTTACCACGTGAAGTGTCCGGGCATTCCCCCATTACATGGACTAAGATAATTTATAGTTAATATAAATTTCTACGGCAATTAGGCCATTTTCCATTATCTCCATTTCTCCTATTTCTCGTAATATCCTAGTTCAAATCTGATAGAACGCGTATATTAGGCCAACATCATAGTCATTGGAAGATTGCCCCACAGTCTCGTAATGTAGTCTCGTGGGGTGACTTGTTTATTGTTTCATTCGACGATATCTTGTAACTCATGAATGGTTGTTTGGTTCTGCTGATATAATATAACCCACACTGATGAGACCTGGTATGTTTCGACGCTCGTCCGTTAAGCCAACTTCTGTTTTTTGTCGTTAATCTACATCTCTGGATAATTAATAAGTACTATAACGTGTACATCACTTGTGACCTACCCGCTGTATTGTATACAAGTAGAGTGTACAATACAACATCATTACCAATTCGATCTGGATTTTCTTGTTTGAAGTATTGCGCAACGGGTGCTACGGACTTGATGAAGGACGTTTTTTATATCACTATTACTACTATTGGTTTTATCTGATAATTGATGTAAATATGGTGCGACTACACATCAGATGCATACAAAGAATGAGGATAAAACGTTGTGATATAAAGTGACAAAACCCGACCAAGAAACTCGACATTATTTTAGCGATTTATTTAAATGAGTATCGGCATACTGGTGGTATAAATTATAATATAAAACCTGCACGAATTCTATTTACAATGGAACAGCACAATTTGCAATAACAAAGGCCAACAGCAGAACAAACACCCGCCGTTGTTATCAACTACCGGGGAGAAGACGGGTTAAGACCAGTTATTAGACAGTCGTAGGTAGTAGACAAATAGGTACAGAATTATCCTTAATTAGTTGTCAATAAAATACTAGTGTACAGTAGTATACTACTAACAGCTATTCAGCACAGATACAATGAAAAGAAATCAAATATCTTTGACACTTGCATATCCCCTGTAAAGAATAATTCAGGCAACTACCTATTTTGAAGACAAATGTAGTCCATCAAAAGGGATAAATAACTTGCAGTCCGGAAGTTGTTTCTCCAATATATACGTAGGTAAAGGAGAACCAATCTTCTTTCAACTGTGTCAGTGTTGTTTTAAAGTTGAAAGGCTAAAGCCTTCACATAATCCATAATCACTATAGAACCATGTCAGAAATACACGCCAAAAATCTCTCCGATAGGACCCACGAACCAGCGACCTTCTAATGACTGATCTGATACCAAAAAGTCATATATATATTCAATGTAGACACAATTAAATACTAGTTACATTTACATAGTTCTGTCACTATGAAAGATATGATAAAAGTGACTGGCTTTAATTATTGATGCAGACAGGTCGTGAGTTCGGAGTACGACGACGATATCATGTGATATCCTGTGCAGATTTCGTACAGTTTGTGGATGTACTCATTGCAGCGTTCATATCATGTAACAAATCATGTGAATAATGTAGCCCAAGGGTCTATGGATTGGAGTGGCTTCTAAAACGGAACACACAAACAACCGATTAGAATAGTTATACCAGTAACCATTGGCACAATTTATAATACACACTGAAATAAAATACACAAACAAATGATTGCTTTCACAAAATCGTGAAGGACGAATTCATTACTCGCATGCAAAACAAAAACATCTAATATCAAAATACTGTTTTATAACTCACATTATAACTCACATATTGATTTACATTGGTGACTTCTGCATGAGATACCATAGAAAGCAGTCGCTGAAATGGTGACTGTGTTATTCAACAATCTAGGATGTATTGTCAGTTGTGTTATATTATAAGTATGTAACCATGCAATAAAGCTAAACAAATGCATAAGGTTTTTATTTTAAACATGTTTTTCAACAAGTGACTAGTCAATAGTAAAGAACTCATGGTATTTACAGATTAATGGAAACAAATTATGACAAAATAACACGATTCTGCGGAACAGCGAAGTGATCAAGTGATCGTCAACATGCAGCAGAGACTCTCACTATACACCAAAAATAGATTAATGACACATGTTCAACTAACTGCAATTAAAAGTAACAAAATCTTCGTATAAGAAACAACCAATCAGGTGGTTTGATGCAGTTTACTCTTGAGCTAAGGAGCTGAAACATGATATTTGTAGTATTTATCCATATGGTTTACGGCAGTAACCCAAATTTGTTGAATCACCATGGTGATTTATACAAGGATTGGGTATATAATATCTGGTGGTAGAAAATAAATAAAACTATTCCTGAGATACTAACGAGCTATAATACAAAAGTGTTATCATGAAACACACTCAAGGTAAACACAAATAATGTTGGTCCATGCTGTTCAGCGTGATATGAGTTCAGCCAGTACCAGAATGAGAGACCACCAATCAATGTTCAGTAGAGACTAAAAGAGACATCATTCCGCGGGGAGGCAACATGGGGACTGGTTATAGGTGGTAATTAAAACAAACACCTTGCAATGTACTAGACTCTATTACACTATTTCTGGGTGCTGCTGAAGCCCGCAGAAATGCAGATGGCACTTAATGAGCTAAGGAAGATTTCGTATATATTCACATATGGTCAAAAGAAATGAGAAATACCTGCTATTTGACGTAGGTGATTAATTTCTTTACATTCCTACTTGTCAAATGCAATAAGGGGTGTGCAAATAGCTAGGGGTAGGCAGAGAGTTAACTTTTGTGGCACCATTGTGGCATTGGTTCTAAATTCTAAACATCAAGAGCCTGCCTGACAATGTTACACCAAACCTGACAGGTGATTATTTTGTACAGGGATATAACGAGAGACAAGAGACGAGATCCAAAACAGAATTCAAGACAGAGTCACACGACATTTGCTACCCACACTCCCCAGGCATCTTGTCCAAACAGCACAACTAGAAAGCATAGTGGTTAAAACAAGACCTTTACCGAGAGGGGTGGGGAGGGGAGGGGTGTTTCTTAATATCTACATTCAGAGAAGGTTTGCGCTGTGCTTCATTCCTAATACATCGTTAACACCATAAAAGTTCTTAACATAATGAACAATTAACTACTAATCAACTCTACACCAATGCTTGATATATATAGCTGGCATGATAACAATACTAATACCTAACAATACCCATATTCCCCAGAATGCTCAGATTCACACGATAGCCATATCGGTGCCTCGTGAAATCCTCAGAATGATGCAATATTACGGTATAACACCAAAGCATAGAATACTATGTTCATTAATTAACGCAATGATTCCATAATGGTCTTCTACTGTCTACTGATCTAATGTATCTAATGTACTCATCAAAATGCACCAAATAACGTGAATAATGCAGAAATTAAAATCGTAACATATTTGGTGTATTAATGTGTCATTGTATACTGGTACCCATGTAGAATGATGTAAGTATGCAACTATAGGCTGAAATATTTCCGTTGTGTAGATCAACATAGAATAAAGTAAGCTGTGGTTAAGGCAATGAACAAATAGCCTGAAAAATACCGTTGTGAAAACCATTGAGTAAGGGCAGACTGATGACCTTCATCCGTTCATGCCACTGGTTCAAATACCTACAAACCACCTACGTGTCACACACTATGATAAGTTTCGGTGACTATTTACAATGAGATGATGAGATAGCGGAGACGTGGACACCATCCAGAAAATATCCGAGCAGCATCAGAAGGAACAAGCCCATACATGCAAAAGCTACCCTCCACCCGGGCAGACCGTGGTTTAGGGCGCTTTTTGCCAGGAAACACCACAGGTAGAATACTAGCCAGACTAGGGATTGGATCAGGAGCTTCTGGATCCGACTACTAACCTAACTGCCCCTAATGTAAAAAATACCGTTTAATGTAATATGACTGTTTATTGTGATATCTTGTCCCGTACGTCAATTATATCCATAATATGTGTAGTAATAACTTGAATAATGTGACTATTACTTTTCATTTTACTATGGATACACTTAATACACTAGAGTTAGGGAATGATAAAGCGAGAGTTATCTACTCTAATCTTCATGATTATTGAATCGTCTTTGGTGTAACAACGCGTTTTTAGAATTTCGTGCGATACAAACTTTGGGTAACCGAATCCCAGTGTGTCTTTTTCAGAAACTGGTTTTTGAAAATGCTTCCATGATGGTTCAGGCAAAAAGCTGTCAGTGATATTAGTGCGTTTTTCTGGGTCGTTTGTTTGGTCATAAAGCGTAATAGACACAGGAAGTGTGAATGGCCAGTCGAGGATGTTATCGTACTCTCCCGGCAGGAGTTTTATATAAACAGATAAGAATCTGCCCTCGCCGCTGGAATTACCATTAGGGAACACTGATGCCATCATCTTATAACCATGCCGACTCGTGTAAAATGGCTGACTGTGTATTTCCTGTTTCGATGTGTTGTATGCACCGTCCAAACATTTTTGTTTGTAGTCATTAATTCTCCACACAAATGTGCCATTTGTGACATTAGCAACTGTATGTAGAGTCGAAGATAGCTGCTGAATTTGTTGCTGTTGCTTAGATACCAAAGTCCACATCATCTTCAAGTGTGATTTAGTGTTGTCATCCAAGTGTCGTTCTATACCATAACGCGGACCCTAGAAATGTAAAAATAGATATAATACACGTGTAGGTATATAAATACTAAATACTTGAATGATTATTACGGAAAAACATTGTACATCAAATTAATAAAGGGTGAAATGAAAAGTGAAGATTGTGAAAGGCAAAGGGACAGGCATCAAACCTTGATGTACACCTTAGGCATTTCATGAAAACATTAATACTGGTGAGATTATATAATGAATGAATTCAATGTAAAAATATAGTCAATAAAAATATGAGAGACGTTAACTGCAGTGTTCTGGTAGATTAGAATGAACAAGATAAAGTGATACATACTGCCAAATCCAGAAACTTTACTGACTGCCGGATGACAAAGTGACCAAAAAGATAAAGCATCACCTAAGCTCAGGTTGTTTTATTTCATTGTTTATTGTTTATTTTATTGTTTATTTTATCATTCAAAAGTACAATATGATTTTCAAATCATCAACTGTAGCTTCCAGTGGCTGCCAGTTTAGGCTGAATAATCATATACTTCATTATCTTCAATGGCATCCTAAGTGACAAAAGTCAGTAGAGATTCAATGAAAGGACTTACTGTGAAGTTACACCCAGCTTCAGTGTAGGGACAAGCAACTGTGGCAGATGGGCACACCTCCTCAATATGTAGATCTATTTCCTCTCGAGCAATCTTGGCTGGGTCACATCTGTTAGGGCAGGTGATGGGGAAGCGTGGGCACTGGTATTGGTGAGTCTGCAGACATAGAGCAACATGTGAACAGGTCGGTGTTATATGTCCCTATTTCAACAGTATCCTCATTCTGCCATAAATTGGGCCCTTATCTGATTAGTGAGCACTCTATGGCCATTTCAAAACAATCGCACATTAATTCTTACAGCATTTAACACTTAAATTGTTAACAAGTTTATTTATAAAACACAGTGAACACCTTGACAACTTTGAGGAACTATATCTAGTTTGTGTGGCAATAGCTGGCCTGCTGACATGAAATGAAATATATTTGTTTAAAGTGTACTTGTCAAAAACACTTTACATGAAACAATAGCCTAAGACTATAATGTATTTACTTAAATTATATAAAATTGAAACAGTATAAAGGTAATACAGAACAATGTTAGATACAACTAAGTGAATTTACAGTTAGCATAAAATAGATAACAATGTTGAATAACAGTGGAAAGTAGAACAAATATCGAAAAAAGGAAATCGTATGTAGGCCAAGTCACCATCAATATGAAGAATCAGTGAAAAATAGAAACAAGCAATCTCACTTTGAAGTGTAGATTCACGGTAAATTAATAAAGTACTGTTGAACTATTTAGTGAAATGCTAAATAAGTGTGTTTTCAGATTCCTTTTGAATTGGCTGACAGTTGTAGATTGTCTAATGTAGGCTAGGAGTGCATTGGAGAGGCGGACAGATACGAACGAGTCATGGATACATTTGTAAGTGAGGAGAAGGATTTTGACGGGACGTGACAGGTAGCCAGTGGAGTGAGTGGAGAAGTGGAGTGATGGGAAAGCAACGGGAGGTCTGAGAAATGATTCGAGCAGCGCATTTCTGTAATTTTTGGAGTCGAAAGAGTTCAGTGGAAGGCAGATTTGCATAGAGTATATAGAGTGAAATACAGTTGTTGATTTTGCTGTAGAAGCATGTACTAATGTTTCACAGAGTTTAGCTTTCAAGTACCGAGAGATAGATTGAATGTCGCATAAATACATATATCCAAATTGGAGAGTTTTGGATATCTGTTTATGCAGGTTCATGAGTGTCAAATAATATAGCCAGGGAGCAAATGTGGTCAGAGGGTTTCATGGTTGAGAATTTAATAGTGATGGAGATGTCTGGAGGAGGTGTAGTAGAGAATGGTGAGGAGGTGAGCATAAGTTAAGTTTTCGTTTTATTTTTAATGTATTAACAGTCATCCAGTCAAAAATTTCATCGGGGCATAATGTTAGTTTTCTTAGTGTCTAGCGAAATATACAAAGAACAGTTTTACACAATGAAGCAGCATCACATGACCATGAATAGTGCTATACATACAAATCGTGGTAAGATCTACACACAAAGAAAGGGCTGTAATAAAACAATGCATAATAAACGCAAAAAGTACAAAAGTCACACCATTCATTACCTCCCTTGTATATCTTATGTTTGCAGAGTTAATTCCGAACACAAACAATGCATAATATAAATATAAGGAATAATGATATTTGGTAAATTTTTCGTTGACAGAATGTACCTGGAGGGTTTCTTCAACAAATTCACGACTGCAGTATGGGCAAGCGACCTTGCGTTTGTGACAGTCGCTTGCCATGTGACATGTGAGGTATTTACGCATAAGCTTGGCCCCGCACTTGTTCTCGCACCAAACCACCTCCATCGGGCAACTCCCAGAATGGCGATCCTAGACACGTACGATGAAATCGTATGAATAAATAACAAACATAAAAACTTAGGAATTGTACGGATGTATTAGATGAAGTCATAAGCATTGCATCGTTTCATAGATGAACGATTTTTGATGAATTGGAAACAGTGCAAAAGTTATAAATGCAATTGGCAGTTCTAGAGAGTCCTTGAATTGTTGTAAAACATAGCTTCTCACACTTTAGTTGTCCATGATGCATGAGAGCAAATTCTTTTAGGTTCTTGGTCCACTGACACATCAGGCCGTAAAAAAAGTAATCTTCATTTTAACGAGTTGTAAAATTACAAAAAATTCTCAGTCATCACAATTTTGCTACGTATTTTTATTCAGCCAAGGAGCTAATTACATTAAACAAAGACCAGATATAAATACTAGTCCTGTAAATGTGTAATCTGTAAAGATTTGACAGCATGTTAATATCTGGATAATATACTGATCATTTACTAATAGCCTGGGGACGACTGGTTATAATAACGACCGACCAAGCTACCAGTGAACCGCTGACATCCAACATATGGAAGGTATGACAATACAGTGGATGCGTGTGAATATAATAGGCCTGATTAAGGTTGAAATTATGACATAAATGATAACGCACAGATTTCGATACATTGGCGGCAACAAATGGTACTAGGGTAACATGGGACTAAGGTAACATGGGACTAGGGTAACATGGGACTAGGGTAACATGGGACTAGGGTAACATTTGACACGTAACATGATGATATGTAATGAAACATCAAGCATCTAGCATTAATTAATTACTAAATTAAACGTTATGATAGAAAAAAAATGAAATAAGAATTTTTAATAGACTAATAATTAAGCATGGGTGTAAACGTTACCACATTCCCTCCCCTAGATGAGTCAGGTGAATGTCATGAATGTCTGCCAAATGGTGGAAAAATGCTGAATGCTTTTAGAATAGATTTTGGAAGAATGAATAAACATGATTACCTCCCATTACACTGGGGATAAATCCACAAACAAATCTACATAAATTAGACAACTATTTCCACCAAATGGCAAATGGCAATTTCCGCGAAAAGGAAAAGCTTTGTATTAAAGGTTTTTGGTAAGAATTTTATCTAAGAATATGATTGTTGGGTTGGAGATAGAGGCTGATGATACAATAAGGGGAGCTAAAAAGGTATAACAAAATTACTCTTGATATTCACGCTAACCTTTGTTGTGTGGATATGAATGAATGATGCCTGTAATAAAACTCGGCCTAAATTTACCTCCATTTCCTCGCTGCTGAAGCTAGCTGAGCAGAATTCACACTTAACGATGCGCAATGGACACATGTATTCCAGGTGGTCATTCAGGCCTTGTCTGGTCAGTAAGACTGGACATTTGTTTGGACAACGAATTGAGGCGTAGGTACATCCATCCAAGTGCTCCTGTACATATACACATACCACTGTATATATATACATACCACATATACACAAATCAATGTCACATTTGAATATCACAACCAACACAGGTTACATTGTAAAATTTATAAGAAACCCTTCTGTTTTTTATCAATAATCTTGGGCTCAATCACTGCCCAAGGTTAAAACAATTTGCATTGGTCAGCGTGCCTTGTATTGGTCCTGCCTTTGGAATAAACTTCCAATCAAAATCATCACGATAGTAAACCGAAACATAATCAAGAGGATATTGGAAACACATTTATTTAGTTAACATTTGTCTATCTACAAACCATGTGTCAAAGTATTGTGGTTACTGTATAATTCATGTTACTCATCTTTTTCATACTGTCTATGCCTATTTTAACATTGTATTGCGAAGTGTCACGGTGATCATCATTAATATCTTCCAGTCATACACGGTGACCGATGACCGATGTCACCCACTACACACCTGTAAATTGTGTAGTTTATCAGTCCAGCGACAGCCCCTCTGGTAATGCTGGCATCGCGTGATCCCATTCATGATTTCTGCTTCTGTATCAGTGTCATGGAAAATCTGCCAGCAAGAGGCACAGAATCTTAAGAATTTTTATGAATTAAATAACATCATCAAAATGAAAATATATAAAGTCATATTCAGGTCTACTGATAAAATAGACAGTAATTGTACTGTCTTACAATTATAGAATTAATTCTGAATAACGGATATTCCACCTATTAACCATTGTTTATTTGCATTTTATATAGTTTATTGGTGTATATTTATTATATACACAATATTGTAAATTGAGAATTTAAAAACAATAATGGTGCAACTATTTTAAAATACAGATGGTAGCTTTTGTGATGAGACATGTTACATCGAGTTGTTTTATTATATCGAGTAGTTTTTTAGAACAGTTGGATTGAACATAAGAGAACAATGTATTCATGGTGGTTCGTAGAGCTGGAATTATCTAGAAGTAGGAGTTATGTAATCATTGTCATCAAGTAGGCGGCATCCATGGTGATAGTGGATGAAATTAAGCAGAGACATGGTTCTAAAGATATATCTAAGTAATAAAAGTGGTGGCACCACGTAATTCGAATGTGATAATTATTATGTAAGAGTTTCCTCCCTTCCACATTGCCTTGTTTTAAACTTGTTATAAATACTGATGGAGCTTCTCTTTCTGTTGTCTTCTCATCTCACTGTACACAATCAACAGCTATCACATCAGCTGAACATCTAGCTGCTAGCCGGCCTTTGGCACCAGGGCTCCGTATAAATAAACGAAGAACTGTACGCCCCGTAGAGTTAGTATAAATAGATGAAGATCAACTTGGTGGACTAGACGAAGATCAACTGTACGTAGTTTGTAACGGGGTGATATTTTGAATGATAATAAATAAGGGTAACCTGTTAGTGAGACCAATAAAAAGTCTAGACTTGCCTAATAAAGGGCCACTACTGGCCTAAATATAAGTCAATGCCAATAGAGTCATAGCTATGAACATAATTAATAGAAAAATTAATATAAAAACCATTAGAGAATAACATGATTTAATAATTACACATGAACATATGAGTGACATTTTCTTCCTTGTACAAGAAACGCGATGATTGCTCAAACAATCTAGATGAAACTGGTCTCGGCTCTACGCTATTATCCAAGCAACATAATTAGCGATCATCGAGTGACCTTGACTTTATTAGTGTGAACATTTATGTTTAATAATAGTTATGCTAGGGATGTAGCATACAGGCTAATATGCTGAGGCTGATAGAGAAAATTACACATAGGTGAAAATTATACTTAAATTACTAGAAAATGACTATTAAGTTAAATGTTACACAATGGTAGAAAACAGACAAACTGTACAATGTTAATGTGTATAACATGCCACATTCCTGAATCACAGACTACGGTAATGATGATATTGTGCCTCACACATGTCTTTATATATCTCAAGAGCC
>WURV02183108.1:0-13075 GCA_011762755.2 Epimenia babai | reverse complement strand
ATATTTATTTGATTAAAGTGTAATTTTTACTTGAGCTGTCAAACACACATTAGACGAAACAATAGCCTAATGGTCTAAGACTATAATTTAATTACTCAAATGATATAAAATTAAGATCTAACAGTTTACAGGTAATACAGATCTATTTTAGATACAATTACATTTACAATGAGCGTGAAATAGATAACAATGTTGAATGACACAGTGAAAAGTAAAACAAATATCGAAAAAAAGGAAATCATATGCAGGCAACGTCGCCATCAATATGAAGAATTAGCGAATAATAGAAACAGGCAATCTCTCTTTGAAAGTTTTGATTCTCGGTAATTATATATAGCCACATTATATATATACCCCCGTATGTTGCGCCTCATTTTTGATATACTGTCAACTCGATACTGAGTGCGTCTGGCATTTGGTCTGTCTTGCGATATGGAAACAAGGACAGAAGTACGTCTACCCACATACATTATACACGAATAATCGGCAAGCCGATCAACTTTGTCAAGTAAATAACCCCCTATGATCGTTTACAGTAAACCCCACACGTGAATATCGTCTTTTCTCTCAGCATAATTATTTTGTACGAACATAAGCTAGGCTTTGCGTGCTCATCCATTACCATGCGGACTTAACCTTCCCGACTCTGTTTACCGTCAACAAACAAATCTAAAATGTACACGATTTCGCCATCTCTTCGGGGCAGCAGCCCCCAAATCAATATCGACCCAAGACTTGTAGCCGCCCATTGTAAACGGTGTCCCCAATTTTTACTTTCCATTATGCGATGCAATAACCCGAAATACATATTTACATTAACCCGAAATGCATTAATACGACATCACAATATACGCTTTCAAATTACAGCCTTCCAAGGCAAAATCGTGAGACATGAAAAGTCGTATTTTGTCCACTAGGTGGAATTAAGATACTCGATACAATATCTAGCGATACCACTTGCATCAGTCAGTCTTTTGTCTTCCTATGGATATCCCACTTGATAAAAAAAGTTTTACCTGAACTATTCCTTGTCACAATAAATTATGCCGTAATCTGTTAGGCCGATATAATTACGCCGTCACGCTGTTTTTACCAGGGTGTTCGCTGAAGTTATATATTCTTACTTTTATCATGAGTATTTTATATAATCCAAATAATATCTGAGCTCAACGTACGTTATGCTGAATGTATAGTCGTGTCCGAAAGATTTCCATAATGTACATATACTTTACTATTTGGTATCTGCCATACTGCTATTCGGGTATCCGGGTATTTTCCGGGTACACGACTAGTTTGTTATAAATTACATTACGCAAAACACGGCATTAAGCAGCATTTTACGTGAAATGGTGTCACATTAAGGGGAGGGTGCTCGCCTACATATTTATTCACTGATTCACTAAGGGGAAATTTCAAAACCTGAATATGGATGACGGATTTGACTACTATATAAGTATGCTCATTAATGTATAGTTTATTCTAGACAAATACATTATTGAGGTCCATAGTATAGTAATGTGGACATAAAGTCTTGTGAAGCATTAAAAAACATCTCCTCTTGCTAAACGAGTCTGTATATATGAATTCCTGCACGTTATACCTCTTAATATAGGCGCATATGGTCCATCCACATGGCAACGTGAAATTCATGGGAGTGAAAACTAAGCATGAAATATGATCATACTTCGAGTGCCAGTCATATTGTTTGTTTTGGTTCCACTTGATTCGTGCCCACCCTGGGAACGAAACGACCGTGTCAACATCTCTGCTACCGGACACCGCGAAATGTGTGAATTTGGCAACAATAATCTGGATATGTCTACTGAAGTATTGACATAAGACAACGATGTAATTATTATCTGGATATGGCGAAATGGTGTTCACCGTATATAAACAGTATATTTTCACATACAGCTACGTATATGAAATTGGTATCTGTGGGTCATTAGTATTATCAACAAAGATGCGGTGGCCATCGCTGCGTGCCATCGTGAAATACGGAAAGGCACTAGCTCTAAGGCCGACGATTATCTTTGCTAGAATAATTTTCCGTTGTTATATTGGATAGGTGACTCTAGGATTACTTACGACGAACTTTTGTTTTAAGGAACCACGCAACGTTCAAAAACGGTCCTTGTGTGTGTGTGTGTGTGTGTGTCTGTGTGTGTGTGCGTGCGTATAACAATCTCGGCTATATTCAGAAATGTTTTCGGAACCTTTACAACTGGAACACACCTCGTTCTGTAGTGATCTGAATAATATTCACGCTACAAAAGGCGAGCACACTTTCGGCACGTGTTCCTATTCTACGAGTTGTTTGTTAGGCCTTTTAGCTTTATTCAGAACGTTCATAGGTGGCATATTTCCGCGCGCAGATACCAACTCGGTTGCTAGCTGAGAGAACAAACGATTTCAGGTGATAAATAACTGATCCGTAAAGACTCTATAGCTTTTGAGTCCGGTACGAGCTGATAACACAATACGGCCTGTTGTGACCGGCTTTTACCCTCTACTTACGAATACCTGTCTATACCGCTGGCTATGATATACGGACTTAAAACATCACTGGTTCTTAAAAACGGTGTTAAATACCTGAATGCGCAGGAGAAAGTTTGCCCCTGTAGATCAGTTGGTAGAGCACCAGACCGGTTATCTGGAGGTCATGGGTTCGTGTCCCATCAGAGGTATAGGTTTTTCTGTGCATTTCTTTCCAGTTACGAATACATGGTGGCCATTTTGAATCATATTATAAATTATATTTCGCCTTTATATTTGGTTAATTATTTTTACTCGCCATTTTATACACGCCCTCATTAAATTGTATCAAGGGGCGATTTATAAGCAGATGCAGACAGCTGTCCTTTTGGAGTGTTATGTTTTGCATGTGCATAAATTATCCGAATTACCAAAACATGTGAAGCAAACTTGCCCCGGCAGCGGTGTAATGGTTACAAGCTCTAAAGTCTTGGTTATTTAGCAATAAATTGATTTAAACGATTACAATAAATTGCAAGGAGCTATTTCTATTTATAATAGACTAAGTTCCCAAGATAACCAAGTAATTGATATAAATGGTTGCAAGACAACGCGTGACATTGTGGGTACATTCGAAAATGCACCCGAGAAAACCCAATAGTACTAACAAGTGTACGTATAGCGACCGAGGGCTAAACGAATGCATGAAAGGACACGAAATGGAACGCGGTTTGTTACTTGAAATATATACTCCTATTAGATTGGTTTCGAGTATCTCTACTGTGTACTCAAGAGACATATAAAGGATACCCCAAACCGATACAAGAGTATTGTAAATTAATTGGTTGCATTCTGAAACAGACCGAATAGTACACGCCAGTGTGTTATTTAATGAGCTGAATTTGATTTAGGCCTACAAATCAAACCCAACGATGTACAATATAAATACCTTGAGAAATGGCTTAAATTACACGACGACTCGATCGATTTACTCCGTACAATTGGACCATCGATTATTCTGTTTAACGTGCCCATGGAGATCGCACCAAATGTAAGTTCGTGCTTCCTCTAAAAATAGGTGCAAATGTAAGACGGAATATTGACATTGTCTTTCAATGCAGAAGCGCGACTGACTGTAAAAACAAGAATTGAGAAAAAAGATCCCTATGTCCTCTTCAGATCAGTTCTCGTGAAATCTCGGCATTTTGCTATTAGTCAAAACTTGGTGTTTATTACGTTGTGTCAGTTACGGACTGTTTGCTTCGTGGGCTTATTTAGTGCGTACGTACTCACTTGGATAAATTCAGGACATACCAAATTAAAAATCGATCATGCGACTGAAAGTAAGGCAACTCGCCATTACATCAACGCCATTGATTGGTCAACTACCGATCAGGTTTAAAAGCTGATACGATAATAACTTCAGTCGTATACGATCCTTGATGTATTTCTAAAAAGCCTCCACGCCCAGGTACATTCCATCACCCGAGTGCCATTTTACTCGGGCCACCCGGTAACAGCGATAACATAACCGATAGAAGCGATATCAGCGGAACGGGTTATCATCAAACGGTCAGTTTGTGAGCCTGGCAATATGATACGGACGCTATAAACTGCGCGTCTGGTGTCAGGCTGCGTCGGATGCTAATGCGAGACCAGGCTCCAGATAATGAGCCGGTCGTCGTTACACCGGACAACAATGACAGTCGACAGTTATCTCCAGCAAAATCACCAGACCAATCTCGAGTTCCAATCTAACAACGCTCAACTGTCACTGGCAGATTTGAACGGATGAATTCCAATGTCTAGTCGAATATACAAAGAATATCGAGTCTAATTCATCCATTCGCAATATATGCACCATGGCTCCATCGCGAGGAATTCGGAACCCGTTGATACAGAAATTAGCTTAATTTACTTGTCCGGTCGAACATAGACACACTCTAACGGTGCGTACATCATCGGGGAATTTTGTTTCTTGATTGAACGATGGAAATTTCGCTACATCACGTCTGAGACTTACCGCAATTCTGTGAATATAGCAGCAAGAAACGGGTGAAGTCGTTTGTGCACGATACGAGAAGGTTCTTACAAAGGTCCTCATATTGTTGTTGATGTTGTATATATAATTATAAAACTGATCCATATTCTTCATAACAATGTTGCTATACATCACGATAAAATGCTGATACATATTCTTCGTAATACTGTTTCTATACATTAATATCAACCTATGATCAGTATTACCCATAATGCTGTTGCTCCACGTGCATCATATCAAATTCTGACGAAGATTTTCCTTAACGCTGTTGCTATAGATTAGCTCAATCGCTGAGTCGTGTATTTTGTTTGTTCTTCTTATTTTGCAAATGTAATAAAACAACGCCATCTCGCTAAAAATCAATTTCCATGTCTACTGACTGATCGCTCTTAAATCTTATAGCCGAACTAATTAAGTGACCCCTCTGTCGTCACCGTGTTCTATGGTCATGAATCTCCCCTAATCTCGCCCATGCGTCCCTCTAGTTAAACAGCTCGGAGCTGCCCACAAGATAATGCGATTAACCGAATGATCTAGCACCGCCCCTGGCTACCAATCTCCATTCCATGTCGTTGGTGTTCTTTGTTCCTCAATGCACCCGCCGTATGGCCATTTTCACACAAGACTAACGACAAAACTTCATGCAAATTACTCTGAAATTTTACCGTATTGTTAGCGTTTATGAACTTGTAACATTTGAAAGAGTAGGAGAAGTGTCTACCCGAGGCTAATCTGTGATCCAATTTAAGTCGTCGTTTTATTTTGATAGATCATTATGCCACAGTGCTGTACTCTATACATCATGAAACATGCACTGACCAAAAGACCGTTGCCATCGCCACACATGGCATATAGATGTGTTGAAGTATTTTACAATCCGTTGCACCGTTGCATTCTGTGTAAAGGCTTTGCCGCTTATATGCACTTTTGCCATACAACTAGAACGTGGCAGAAAATAACATAACACGTGTAGGTGTTAAAAGTGACGGCTGTATGAGCGGAGAGCTGTATGAGCGGAGATGGAACGCAGATACCTATCTGCCTTCACTTTCGACCGTTGTTGTTCGATGGTTGAATGCATTTTTATGTAGCCAGAAACGAGTCAGCACGTGGCATTACCGCTGTATTACACCTATGATTTATCCCATTACATTATCGAATTCGTAGATCCGATCTGGTAACAGTTAAAATTATGCCAAGCATTATTCAGAATGTCTAACTTACAGAAGTGCAAGCAACACGATTATTATTGAGAAATGAGGACCAAGCTCGCAAGTTGTGTGGACGGCATTACTATACAAGTAGATAGATATAATTTATAACCTATATAAATACATGGCAAGGACAATAAACAAATAAAATGGGTGTATTATAGTGAAACGGCGCCAGTTTCAAACAGTTCAGAAGTATACTCTACAACTATAAGATATACAATTCACATGTGAGATATAGAATAGACAGCCCTGGCTTACTTTGTTCACAATTACGATAAGTAGAGATTCCACGCTGTAGACGAAAGACCCCAGTCTTTAAAGAGTTACTTATACTTTCAGTATTTTGAATTATAAGTATTTGTTCTCTGAAGTCTGTTTTGTATCATACTAGGCTTACAGTATGTATTCATCGGTGAATAAACATGTTTACATATAAACATATGGCCGCTAGAGGATATGAGCAGGATTCTCGTGCCTTACACAAAAAGATATTTCAAGTGGATTATGGTATGGTTTTGCAATATTGTGAGTGCGACTAACATTTACTGCCATTAATAAATTGGCACACAAACCTCGCCTTTTATATTAGTATAATGTCTGAACTAACAAGCCCCACTCAGGCCATATAATATTTTACCGCTTTATGAATAGTAATTGACGTGTCAGTAAACGTTTTAACTCGGCCTTGAACTCATTAATCTTCCGCTATTTACTCTCCAACCTTATTCACCATTTCGAGTACTTTTCTGTATTTTCGATCTGCCCGATCGTACAAGTAGCTGATTAGCATCTTTCATTCGCTTTTGACCCGTGAAAGGTAAACTACACAGACCGTTGTCACGCATGGCAGTAATCGTTTAGCGTTAAGTAATGACACGAATCTTATGAATAAACATAGGATTCTGTGCACCTGTTAAATTAAAACTTAAATTCACCGTGTTGAATGTAAAGTCGTTTTTATTGATAACGCAATTTATCACGGTGAATTGTGTTAATACTGTATACTACAGTTCCATAATAAATATCATTTGATATGTCGCAGTAAACGATACTCGTTTTTTTCCAAATCTACAGATTTCTACATATTTTCTATTGTTTTCGTTTCTACTTTCCATGGTAAAGCCTTTGTGTTGATCAAAGGATTTACTGATAAACCCCTCGTAGTGTATACAACCTATCGTAAGCATCCGCAATTTATACTCGCAAGGTAACCAAAGGGCCAATAAGGTAGAAAACGGATATACGGTGGTGGAAAGATATATAACTTTAATTATACCATAAGAAATCTACTACGTGCCACGGAGCAATAAGGTCAAGATTTACCTAGAAAAACATTTTAAGCGAGGTACATCGGGTTGGTTTACACGGCTCGGAGATGCTATACATATGAGTCATAGCGTCTGGTCCTACACTAGACATACTGCCTTTGTCTTCTGCGTGTCTTACATCTACAGTCAATCGCGAAACGTGACCTATCAAGATTTTTTAGAAATCATATTTGTCAAATTAGTATGTCAAAACGCATAAAGGGTTGTGTATCACGTATTTATACCATGATCCAAAAATCTTTATTAAAACTTAACGTCAAATTATGACACGTGTCATATTTTGTATCAACTGACGTTTTGATGTACAGGTCTACAAGGTGACAGATGAACATACTAAATTCGCATACATTACGCGTATTATTGTCCAGTACGCGATTTCAAGTATAAAATTAATCTAGTACCACTCTCGCATATCTGAATCGGACTGCATATATAGGGTGGGGATAGAGGCCGCAAGGGTCAAACGTGGCAAAGTAATTAATTATAGGCCATCAGAAGTACGTGTTTATGTTAATGTAAAATGTTATAGCCAGTGACTAATGAGGCGAGAACACGGAGCGAAAAATCAGCATTATATAAAGAACCAGTCGGCTTAGGTATGTATTTACGATTGACTTTAGCATACAGACGCCAGGTTCGTCTCGCCTTAGGCGGAGTAAAGTGTGAAGTGTCGTAGGCATCATCTTGTCACAATAACTAGGAGATAATATGGCACTAAAAATAAAACTTCATTCTTATTATATTAGTAAGTTACTCTTCAGCCAACCATTTTGAAAGACCCGATAAGTTGCGTCTGACCGGGCCGTCAAGTAATGGGGACGAAATGTCTTGGAAATCGATTTAGCGTGCGAGGGTAGGCTGAAAAGTCCATAGGCTGACCAAGAACGACCAAAGCTTGACAGATGAAATTCTTCATAGAGGCGAGTCATTGTGGTGACTATATGCACAGTTGCCACCAGTGTACTCACATTTATTAATCATTTGTGCAGCCTTACCTCGTACGTACTGCAGCTTCAGACCGAAATGGAGAGAATTTGGCACCTTCGTGGTATCAAGTATCTGGCTATGAAAGGCTTAGCCCCAAAAGACATCCATGCTGACATAGTGGATACATTAGCGGATAATATCCTGCATTATCAACAGTTGACTGTCAAACGATGATGACGTCATAAGGGCCATCGAGTAGTTATTCAGTAACCAGGATGTGGGCACAGATATCCAAACGCTGCAACATCTTTGGACTAAGTCTGTACAGCGTAAAGGGGACTATGATAAAAATCACCCCCCAGCAATCTCATTCGGAAAAGGCATCATGGTCGCTCTATGAACTTTTTATCCTACCCTCGTAGCTTACCATGGCGATGATATACCGGTATTGTCAACAAAGGTTTGATAAAGCAATTCGACCGGAATTCATTTCAATATGGAGATGTAAAGAATGTCAACTAGTTTGTTGAACAATGCCGTTCTAATCCCGACAAAGGTCGAAAGACAGAATGCCCGTCCTGGACAGATAGAATTGTGACTTTTGTACTTCTTGTTAGAACTCACAATACGATCTTCACGTCTCTTTAGACGCGATGACTCTAGTCAAGATACTAGCCGGGTCCCCAGATAGATACGTTCCATTCGGATACTACAATTAATAACATATGTGAACTCCCCATATAACGTGGATTAGGCCTATGAAATACGCTCATATGAAATATGCTCATATGAAATAAATATTTTGTTAGAAACGATAACTTTGCGGACGGCATATGTGGAACCGTCCCCTAAAAGCGTAAGTTATTGCAATATGGTCGGGATTACAATAAACTAAAACCATGGCGGTTGTGTGAGGTCAGCCACTTTGAAATTTTTCTGTTAAAATACAAACAGTTCGAATCACTACGGGATCTTCATATCAGGATGAAGGCTAGTTACGGTATAGGAACTGTTCAATGATTATGATACTAACGTTAGGGGGGACTAGCAGGTATAACACTATCCGAGCGATTTCGAGTTCGTGGCTTCGGGCCCCATTAATGGCAAGATTTTCTTCGTTCATTTCTATTCTAATAAGCCAAAATATTTCACAGGAGCGAAATGAAACGAAAACCTTGCTTTTGTTGGAGCCCGACCTTGGGTTGGCACAGCACCAGACCGGTTTTCTGTGGGCGGGAGGTTCGGGCCCCACCGGAGGCGAGGTTTTTTCTGTGCATTTACCTCGTGCAATTTTAGAACAGTTCTAACCCTACCCCATTATTGCTTGTTACAGATATCTGCATGTATCGTTGGCATGATATACAGGTTTTGAATGTCAGTGTGTCCTCAAAAAGGTTGTTGAATACCGTAATGCGCAGCAGAAAGTCTTCCTTTATACCTCAGTTGGCAGTGCACCAGGCCGGTTATCTGGTCAGACCTGATGCAAGGTTTTTCTGGGTATACTGTACCTGTTCAGTTCCAAAATGCGTTGCCCTGTTAACCATATTGTATGATACGAGAAGTGAAGGTGACACCTTATTGATCCAGCTATTACCTATCGTGGTGAATATATGAGGTGTTACCTTTACTTTTTTTATCATACTTGCAAATGAAAATTCAATTGAAAACTTTAATATACTTCATTCGAAAAAAATATGAGGACGCACAGTCAAGTAGCATATTTTCGCCTCGACACTTTTCGATCTTTATTTCCAGCTTTACGTCAATTCTTTAGACTATTGATTGTGTAAAATCTTTCCTTTGTAGATGTTTGGTTGCCTGTAAGTTTTAAATTGAAATATGACTATTGTATTACGGGTATTAACTGTAATGGATTGTCGTATATTGTATATACACTTGTTCTCGGTAGGGGGCGCACGCATTGCTACATCGGATGGTTATCGATGGTCAAGTAGCGTCATGCCTAACTATTTTAAATATTGCAATTATCACCCGTCAAGTACAATGCCTTTCCCTGAAGTGCCTTAGTCACACTATACAGCTATCCTAGTTCCCTGATTGTCAAAGCCTTCATGAGATTGTTACCTTCCTTTGAAGTGAATCCCCACCTGTGTGTTGTTGACCGCTGGTTAAGTTGTAAAGCGGTCACTTCGTGGACACTGCCCATTCAAGTACTAACGTCGCCGCTCAATTAGTATACTATTAATAGTCGGGTGTAAATGACCACAATGAACTCACACTGAGCATAATCACAACGAGCCCAGACAGCCAATATCGCATGTGGTGACGTCTAACAGCCCTTTGTGACAAAAACCTATCTTCATCACAATACCAATTGGTAATTACAACACGACAGCTTACTCGACAGCTTAAGGACATTAGATAATTAGGTATATAAACTGATCATTAATATCATTACTGCATAATCACCAATAAAGAAAGAAAAATTTGCTTAGCCTTCATGGCTGACATTATTAGTCAGTCTTTTAATGGACAAACAATATCAGTAGATTAGCTGTTGCAGATCGTTAATAATATAAGTAAAATTTCTGTTGTACCTCAGTAATAATATCGATAATATTCCCATTGTAGATAATTAATAATATCGATGAAATTCCTGTTGTAGATAATTAATAATATCGATGAAATTCCTGTTGTAGATAATTAATAATATCGACGAAATTCCTGTTGTAGATCATTAATAATATCGATGAAATTCCTGTTGTAGATAATTAATAATATAAGTAATATTCCTGTTGTAGATCGTTAATAATATCGATAAAATTTCCGTTGTGGATCATTAATAATATCGATGAAATTCGCGTTGTAGGTTACTAATACTTTCAGTAAAATTCCTGTTGTAGATCATTTATAAGACAAGTAAATTTAATGTGTGGAGAACTAATAATATCTTAAATTTAAATTGTTGACCATTTCAACGCGATGGACAATAAGAGTAATAGTTTTGTTCTGATAAGACAGAGCATTTCATAGGAGGACTTATGACAGCGCTTCCGCAGTTAGTGACCGCGACACATTCAGTAATTACAAAATGAATTTCTAATTTGGACATCTGTGGTGCAGTCTCGCACCAAACCGAAGTTCAACGCTTGGTGACAAGTGGAAGCGATCAATTATTATTCTATTTCATGCGTCGGCCATGCATTTTTGTAGTAGGAGAACGAAACGACCACCAATATTAATTGTTGACCCCTTCGTGACTTTTTAATGTTGGTATCCTTGACGGCGTGATGCGTCTTTCAAATTACTACTGACCACCATACATATGTATTATCACGACACGGTTCACTGACTTTTGAAATTTATGCTCAATGATCCACATCCATCTGGTTTAGTCCACAGTATACTGTGCCTAGAAAAACTACCCAGTTTCAGTTTGCCATATTTGACTAATTGGTCGACGTGAATGGAGATAATGGGCATAGCCTACCTATAGTATAGTAAATGAAGTAGCCAATCTTTGTGTCGCAATATCAACCCACAAATTACAATGCTTAAAATAAAAATGTAATGGTTTATCATACTATTGGTCTCTCGTTTATACCGACCAACTGCAAGCAGCCGTTCGGATAAATAAAATTACTATTTCGTATGATAACATTAGGAAAAATTTTACAATTTTAGTTCAACACGAGACATGAGACTCTATTGGAGCCATGGAAAATGAAGTAGCAGCACGTTTTGAGAATTTAGTTACAAAAGCTTTGGCATACATGCTAACTACTTCGTTAGGCATATTATATGAAACCGATCAACATGTAAAATCCAAGAAAGATATACCACGCACTCAAGCAAGAGTGAGTGAATTGCTTAGATTTAGAAATTTACTAGATTTTTCGAAAAATGAAGAGCGGTATTGGTTCAGGAACAATATACAACGATTGCATTGCGAAGAGTTTTTCTGTTTGTTTTGCCGCCATTTTACTTACACTAGTATACTATACTAAGCATAGGGGTTTTCACGCTTATTTGCCTTACAGAGATCTTTACTGGCTGCAACCCGATTTACTAATTGAATACAACAAACGCGATATACCTGGATGTAAAATGGTTTACATGAATGAATCAAGCGAGTGTTGTAGATGCCTGCTACTAATCGAATGCGTATCGCGAAATGTGGCGTTGTTGAGTAGACGCCCATCGTATGTACGTGCCGATACCGAAGAAAAAATCTCTCTGATGTCTTGCCAGATTTATATACTGAAAATAGTCTCAATTACCACCGGGGTGAAATAATAGCGCGGGCGGGTAGGTGTCAGCGGGTGAAACGGCATGGGAGTTGCTAAAAGATGCGTGTCAGTCGGGATTAATCTGTAAAAATGCGAACTGAATTCGTCCATACCGCTACGAGTCGAGTCTTCGCCACATGAGAGATGCTTCTGTGAGTCATCACTGTTAAAACATTTTCCTCGTCTTTTATCACGTAACAGCATCTCGAGTCGCGATAATTGTATTTATCCACATTAATACTATTTATCTCGTTTTATTGCACAGAAAGGAATAGCATTCTTTTATCTCAGACTCTGTTTACGGTAGTCTGGACTGCTAACATAAATTGTTCCGTAATTTTCTAACAAACGAAAAATAAATATGCATATAAATATACACAAAATAATACATTTACTTGACTTGCTAAGCTAAACATTAAGACAAGCTGTCGTATGCATGTAAATTTTTATGGTGTAATTTGTAGACCTCTTCGTATATCTTTACGCGAGGTAGTGTTGAGCCTTACCTTATGTAGTTAATTTAGTTACCTTTTTGCCGTATTTTACAATACTACGGGCCAGAGCAACACCCACCCCTTTGCGTTATATTCACGGGAAAGATCATCGAAACATGGTAGTTAATGTCCGTGTTTGTCAACAGTTCAAGTCTGAACATCTTTATCGGAAATTGTACGATGGTAATGGTGAGCTTATCGGGTGAGCCAAATGTGTGTTTTACACAAATAACTGCTGTATTTGAATGTAGACGAGTCTTTAACTAACCGTTGCATAAACGACTTTATCCATACCCGAGATAAATATGCATGGGCCAAAAGATTTGTCACCTATCGCAGTCATATA
>WURV02183097.1:0-13076 GCA_011762755.2 Epimenia babai | reverse complement strand
TTGTTTACGAATAAATTCAATTAGTCTCAAAAGGTGTTACCTCATTTTTTCTCTTACTTTTCAAAGACTAATACGGCCACTTATATTATACACCAATTATCATATTGATGTTGCTACGCAGAGTTGCTGTGCATTGATCATCCTTTAAGGAGAATAATCAATCTTGAGTCACGATTTTAGAATTTCGTAGTCTATTCCAAGGTAGATAATATTGTCAAATATTAGCCATATTTGATGACATAAATATTTTGAAAAAAATGTCTATTTCTCATCTCAACTACCGTAAGTGAATGCATTGGTGAGCTTTTCTAACCAGTGTTCGTTGTGAACATTTTCATAAAAAATCTTCTCAAGAATTTCTTAGCATAGAGCTTGCCATTCTATCTATATTATTATCTGATTCTGTCCCCTTTGCACTATTGTAATTTTTTGTTCCAGCTAGTCTGATTCACAACCCCAACTTGTGTTTTTGTAGCATTTAATAGACTTTCACTAGTTCCCCATTTCTTGGCGTATTTTTAACAGGTTCTAGCATTTGTGTTTCAGGCCATTCATCAGACGGGTACAACTTCCATTAATGACTTGATTTCTGTTTATCTTCCCTCTCGCCGTCTCAGATCGGCACTCAGTCACTGGTTACTGTTGAGAGATGCTGCCTTTCCGCTACTTGTAACCCTTGTTTTCTGTGACGTGGGTCCTATCCTATGCAACAATCTTTCCCTTGCGATTTACCCATTTTGTTGTAGAGCTTTGCAGTTTGATATGAATGGTCCCTGGGTAATATCTTCCAGAATGTTTGGGGCTTTGTCATCTTAGCCAATAGAGATAATTTCTACAATACTTGCATTTTTTTTATTATCTTAAAACTTGTGGTTTAGCAGACCATGCTTTTGGGCTTGTCTTTTCCATAGTTGTTTATAGTATCGTGATCCTTTATTTTACTTGTTTTTCAGAAACTTGAGATTATGCGTCTGATCGGAGTTTGTCATCTGTCCATCCGTCCATCCATCTATCCATCCATCCGATGTTAACATTTTCTAAAAAAGAACCGCTTATTGCAGAGGTCTGCCATTTGGCAAATATTGTCCTAGGGTATCGTCATTGCTGTTAGGGGAAGCAACTTCTGCCGATGCTTGTATTTTTTCTTTAAAAATTTTTTTTACAAGAACCTCTTATCACAGAGGTCTGTTATTTGGCAGATATTGTTTATGTAGTTCTCATTCAGATTTGTTCAGGGCTTCTCTATTTAGGCAGTTAGATGTGATTTCACTAAAGGTTTTTTCCACAAATCTGTATTTTCTTGTTTTAGTATCTTAATGGGTATTTTCATGTCTCTTTGGCCTCTTGTTTTTGATGTCAGGCAGTGTCCTTGTCTTCTCATTCTAATATCAAGATGGCCTCCTTGGCCTCTTGTTTTGCCTTTTTTTCAGGTGAGCGTCTTGAGGCCTCCTTGGCCTCTTGTTTATTTTACTCCGGTGAGGCATCTGGCATCTTATCTCCTATATTGTCTAACGCACTTCATAGACATGGTTTTTCTCGGATATATTCTCACGAAATTTTTCGTGAATGTACTAAATTTACTTCGGCCATTGAGATGCCCAGCAAGATGATGGGTTTGAAAAAGTAGGTCATCGGTAGATAAAAGTATAAATAACTATTTTATCGCTCTCCAATCTCCACGTCTTAGGGCAGATGGGACTCGGGAGTCATTCGCCGTATCATCGCTACCAGATCTCCAGACATATCCAGTTAAGCCACTTAAACTGAAGAGTAATTCACTGTAATCAGCAACCTCTCCATAATTTGCTGGTAATGAAGTCGCACTATCTACTCTTCAGTCTTGATGGCTATACCAAAGTGTCTCATTCAATGATTAATTACCGTATTATTCCTCATTTTCAGGCTAGTACTGCGAACGGACAACAGTCCGTACTATAATAATTCAGAATTATTATTTATGGCAGCATATTATTTTTTTGCTTTTTTTACTAGAGAGCAGCATATTATTTTTTACTTTTTTTTACTTGAGAGTAATGAAAAGATTTGCTTATGCATGATATTGCCACCATTTAATTTCATGCTTATTGGTTATTTTTAGTTGCTGGAATCCCTAGCCCTATTGGCATCCTTGGTAAAATTCTTAGAAAATTTTGGGAATTTTTGCTGCTGGCGATTGTTGACACTTGGGTATACATAGCATTCAAACTAAAAACCAATTTCCCAAATATATTATAGTACCACCTTATTTTTCCATTCATGGCTAACACTTTAAGTCGATGATACTGAAGTATGACATTGACTCAGATATTTTCACAGTCTGTAAATGTAGTACCTATAATCCCATTTTATTCCTCTTTAAATGTCTTCCGGTTTCCTTTCTATACTCTTATAAAATACCATATTACTTGGACATTTAGCCATAGAATCTGGGGAGTAGATTAACTTTATTGCCCTGACCTATCTTAGATAATGTAGATTTATTGGCACTATATAAGGGTTAAGAGTCCTGGGGATGATATAAGATTATCATCATAATCGCATTCTGGCTTACATGATAGTGTGGAGTTTCTCCTGCATTCAGATTTTTTCAAATGGTAATTATTACTATATGGCCACTGATGTATTTCATGCGTGGCCATATAGTATGGCTTAATGTGTTAATATTGTCATTGCGATAATGGAAATTTTTTTTACTCACTACGAAGAATGGCGCGGCTTTTTGCATATGGCATATGCATTATGCATTACCCCATTAGTAATAATTTGATGCCACAAAAACAATATATCAAGATGTAACTAAATATAAATTTTAATCTCAAGAAATGAAAATCTCAATTGTTTAATATTTCCGAGCCCCTAGGCAAGTGTTGCCTGACTCACTGTCATATATTTTTAATAGTGTAAAACAACATTAAAATGACTTTATAAATTTATTTAGATTATTATATATACATATATAAAATATTAATGTATTTATTCCGTATATGAACCACTATTTTTAGCTCACCTGAGCTTATGCTCAAATTAGATTTGTTCATGGTATTGTCCTCGCTGCAAAGGGGGGTAACTTCTTTTGATGTTCGCATTTTCTGTAAAAATTTTTTGTCAATAACTGCTTATCGCAGAGGTCTGCTATTTGGCAAATATTTTCCTTGGGTTGGTCTTTAGATTTGGTCATCATATTGTCGTGACAATAAGGGGGGGGGGGGGTAATGTGTGTCAATGTTTGTATTTTTACTGGAAAGTATCGCAGAGGTATGCCATTCGGCCGATATTATCCTTGGCTTAGTAAGCATTTCATCACCGGAGCAAAGGGATGATTTTTAGTGACTTTTATTTTAAAATCTTTATCTCCATGTCCGCTAAGTTCGAAGGCAGATATTGTCTGCATTGGTGTCATTCAGATTTGTTTAGGGCATCTCTATTAAGGCAATTAGATGTGATTTCAACCAAGGTTTATCGACAAATCTGTAGTGGATAACCTTTAACTGTGCTATTAGTATTTCCTTCTTAGTTATAAGTTTAGGAAGCTCACTGGTGTTTTAGTGCTGATTTATGTGTGTTATTTTCTGACAATTCTTAGACCATATCAGTGTGTTTAAATAGTGTACTTATTGAGGTAAAGTGTATTAGACGGCAATGCTATTCGTGCACTTTAAATCAAATATATTTCATTTCATTTCACTATTTGCTAAGGCATTATGAAATTGTAATATTGTGTCTGTAAAACTAACATTACATAAATTGTCCTGTTTTCGAATGGATTACGACATACCGTATATACTCGCCTATAAGTCGATCCGCCAACTTTGGCCGGCGAAATCGTAGTTTTGCTCTTGACCCGCCTATAAGTCGAAGGTAGAGTTTGAGGATGTTACCCCTTCTTCAGTCATTCACGGCGATCGGCCGCCATTATAGTCCTCGAGGATCCCATGCATTTATACCAACGATTCACCCACCTACAGCTTTTCATTTTTATCGCAAAAAAACACTAAAATTTAAAGATACACAAATAAAAAGGGCGATAGTCTATATAAAAGAGTCACTACCTGAAAAGAGAATGCAACCGAAGGACGTCTGAAGGTACGTATCGGTATATTTTTACTGCCCCAAATTTTTCAATTTTTATTGACCTGTCTATAAGATGAGGGGTAGACTTCAGGGATTGAAGAAATTTTGTCTTAAAAAACCGTCTTATAGGCGAGTATATACGGTAATTTAGATATGGTGAAGAAAAAGTGTAATTTTTTCAATACCAAAAATGTAAATTCGTTTATATTATTCTATATTTTTGTGCTATAAGCGTGTTCATATTCTACAATTGCCTATAATATATATCTCATATATTGAGTAGGCATTGAACTAGGTTGGTCCAGTTTAGGATTAGGGTTAGCCTTAATGTATTCGGCTAATTTCCGCTCAGGTCCTCGGGTATCATGGTAGAACATAGGCGGCGGGCTGACCTAGTTCACTGTATCTATGTCCGATATATGATAGAATATAAAAATCATAACTACATTTCGTCGCCTAAAATATTTAACAATTACACTATTGCGTACTACATATTCAAATAATTAACTTATTATGTTGATATGTTTTTGATGACAAAATTTGCCACAAAATATAGCAAAGTTTTACTAAGTACAAGATAAATATACACTAAAATGTAGTAGATTTAGCAACATGTTTATTATTTTTGATTTTTTCTATGTCATAAGAATTACATAGAGGTGTGGGTTGCCGTGTTAGCCATGTCGTAAATACGAAGTATTAAATACGAAGTTAACACCTTGTTGACTAACTATGTAAGGATTAACACAAGCTTTCGTATATCGAGTATACTTCATCAGGTGTACTTGATGAAGTATACTTGATATACAAAAGCTTATAAGAATTACAATGTATTTAACAAACATTTTTTGCAATCCAGTGAATTGGTCAGGAATTCACTTATTACCCGACATAATTGAGTCATTGTGGTGCTAGTTTGTAAAATTAATCTTCACAATATTCTATTTACCCCAAACATGTAAATAGTTTTCAATATTTCTTATATTTTTTCTATTTTGAGAGAACCGCAGCTTCTGCGGTGAATCTGGTCATGTGCCCAGCTACCGAGATTTGGTTGTCCCGTAAAGGGTTAGAAATTACACAAATGAAGAGGAGAAAATACTATCAATAGTGGACTATTTTTAAGACGTATTAATCACTTTACATTACTGTACATCAATGCGATAGATACCAATATGATGCAATATAGCCAGAGCTGTCCCGATTTTAGCTCCAGCTAATGTATGCATTCAATGTCATTGTAAGACGAATAGCATACTTACAAAAGTGTTTTTCGGGGATTGGGGAGACTTTTAGAGTGGTTAACACTTTTGAACATGACGGTTAACTATACCATACTATAATGTAACTTCAAACATCACCAAATCAACATAAAGCAGGTGATGCCAAAAATACCATTATGTAATGTCACATGGAACTTGAATGAAAAAAACTCATTTTACTGGATAGACAAAAACCGGCATGAATTATAACACTGATGAACCCCTATGTCCTATGATTTTATTCCCTCTGATAAATCTACCAATATTAGAAATAAAAAAATGCAATACAATATTTGAATATCTATATAATTTGGGTATTTCTTGCCTCAGTAAAAATCTGCTGTCTGGTCTATGAAAACATGTATAGTAAGTTAGCAGTGAGCATTTTGTATGCAGTTCTTGTTGCATGCCCTGTCAAGATATACGTTATTATAGGTCATTTCAGGGATTATTTTGATAGATCTATCAATATTATGAGCCCTAGTAAAATTGATGTTCTGTTATCTACATGCATTCCATTTATATTGGTTTGATTTCCATTGGGTCGGGTGGTCTGACAACAGGATACGAATGAATGATACTTCGGGGCAGTGTGGGGTTGGCTTTGATCCAAGTATGGTTATGGGATTAATACTCCCTTAATGGTGCCCCACCATCTTTGTGTCATATATTCAGGGTGACAGACCTATTAGCTATAGCTATGTAATCCATTACTTAGTTTTTATGTAATACCCTGGGGGTGTGGTCTCACATCAGGAAGGGGCAGTGCTGCTACGGTCACCCCCAATTACTGTACGTATTTGGTATATTTTATACCGATAAGAGCTAAATCTATTGATTTAGAGAATCATTTTATACAGTTTGTTGGCTATTTATATTACATGATTTATTTACTGTGATGATATAAATACTGTATATACGTCTAAATTAAATATCTCTTTATTTTATTGGTTGTATAGAGTCTTCGAATTGACTAATAAAATTACTACTACGTACCATGCAAATGTAGTATTTAGATTGCCTCTTGCTTGATTGAAAAAACATTGAAATGTTTCATTTCGGACTAACGGATATTTCAATATTACTAAACTATAAATTTGAATATTGGTTTCCACACAGCATAAAATAGCTCTTTCTGATGATGCTAACCCTCAATGAATATTTATGCGCGAGACATTTATGTTTCATTTGTTGATAGAATATAATACATGTATTGGCCTTAATAGATAGGTTTATGACTTTTATACGAAATGTGAAAGCCTGATTTACAAGCAATTCCTTAATAGATATAAGCAAATGCAACAAAGAAAAGGCACAGGTAAGTCTTTTGATATTAATAGCCTTATTTGATTATATATGACCTATATTTCAATCATCTCATACGTTGAATTTTACCAGCCATTAAAATTGATAAATCTCCATGTACAGGTAAGTGTCTAAAATATTAGATCGTCACGTTTTTATAGGTTTTACACCTGTCCTACATACGATTAACGGAGACATCTTTTTAGTGGCCCTTATATGTATTATTATGAATGTATGTTATACACATCACTGAGTTTGTCTGTAATATACTCTGCGATCATTTATGAACTACTTTGAAGTTCTACTCACCTGCAAATCATGAATTTGAATAGCGTGTAAGTATTTGCATAAAGTGAGTAATACAAATCTTTGAAAAATACGGAAATTTAAATTAGTTATACCTATACTTTTTTAATTGTAGCTGCTTGATTGTTTTCATTAATGAATCATCACATGTCCACTAACAGGTGAGAACGTAAGTGTATTAACGTTTAATTTATGTGTATTTATCCAAGTTGCCATTGGGTAGGAGGGTCGTTTGGTAATATGTTATATGCTGCATATGTACTGTTATTTAACAACTTGTAGGAAGTACAGCTCTGGTCATCCAGCGGTCAGTGGCTAATGGCGATGTATTGCTGATGCCTCGATGATTGTCTCGCATGACATGTTCCTATACATCTTATTGTGGCTATTTTGGTCAGAATAAAACACTACGGTCAAGCAATTGTTAAGGGGGCCCACTGGAGACAAAATCCTATAGTAAAAGTAGGGTGCAAGGTTGGTTGCAGTAGCTGCGATACAATCGGCAGTACAGTATCATAGATTTGATTGTACCATTGGCTCCTCTTTTTGTTTTACCCGACTACGGGTTTGGCTGTATCACTGGCGAATGGCGATAACATGCAATGGGCATTACTCTCGAGTTTAGCACTACTGTCACTGTACCATGGGCGTTGTGCTTGTGCGTGTAGGCGGTGGGTCAGACGAAGCACGATGCAGGCAGAGACCGGGACCTTATCAGAACTGAGAGACTTCAGGAACCTTCCTCGATACAACAAGAACAGACGCCACACCCTAGCCAGCGTCGGGTGAGTTGAAACGCGGTTTTCTCCCATGGTTTTCCTAATTGCGAAGATTATTCATGTGATCATTTCTGTCACACAGTTCTCGGTGCATCTCAGGCAGATTTCGCCTGCGCCTGATGCAGAAGTAGATAATATAAATTATGTATGGTCAAACATGAAAAGTCCACCTCGCCCTAATGATGCTTCCTTCAATCAAATAGATTATACATTAATAATTTATTAATTATCATTTATCGATATTGCAATTTGTTTCCTCTTTAGAATATCCATCCCGAAGATATATTTATAGTGATAATGAATAACTAAATATATTGATTAAATTATAACAGCATTATGACCTGAGTATAAGAATAGCATTGTATATTCAGTACATGTAAATTTTTAATTTTTGGGATTGTACTGTTGTTATAGGCTTTAAACTTATAAATCCGAATGTTGGATTTGATTTTTCAGAAATAACAAATACGGCGGAGTTTATTAGGTTTGTTATCCATTTTGCCAAACATGCGTCCGTTAAATGACTATCTTCATCAAAACTCATTGATGTTACTGTTTGCTGTTTCTTCAGCCATTATGTTTCTTCGTGTAACTGATAATCGATTGCTTGGAGAAAGGTTGCCTTAAAAAAATTTCAGCGAGTGGGATTCTGAATCTTGACCAAAATGTCACACGACTTTCTAAATGTCAAAATAGTGATCGCGTGTGAAGAACTCGAGTGAAAATAAACGATCAATGGCGATATTATCATAGTATGTAGCACTTCAGCAAGATTATATACTACTAATATCTTTGTTTTTTCTCTTATATATATATATATATATATATTATGGGGTAACTACCGCTGACCTACATACACAGCCATCTATCTAAATACAGGATTACTGTATGGAGAAAATATGGAGAAAATTCTTTCTTGATATTAATTGAATGGGGCAAATGTACAGACAAGAATGAATGTTAAAATTAAACACTGACAAAAACCCTTCTTCTGGGATTTTTTCAGTGAACAGGGTGATCTCGACCAATCTGCCACCAATGAATAAATGTCGATGTAAATGTAATAACAATCTTTGTGAGTTATAAATTCCATCTGGGTATTGTGGTATCACGAATTAACAACCATTTTGATTGAATATTGTGTCAATGAAAGCCTAATCATAAACATAATCACAATCTTAGCCCGATGTCTTTTCTCGATCTTTCAACCTTTTCGAAGTTGACGAATTGTTGGGCAAACTCTAAAAACACTTTTGTTATCAAAAAAGCCTGATGGAGAGCATAATGGATTAATATTGATAGATATACGGTATCCATTTTGTTGAATCCTAGCGAAAAGCGAAATGGTGCAAATTTCAACTCGCAGTAGATCTAGGGCCAAGGGTTTTTGTGAATGTGGTTATTGTGATTGATTTTATATAACTTGCTCTTTTTAATATTGAAATGATGAAATGCTTTGCAACTGTCAACGTTGACTCTAATGACACACGTTGTATAGATACGACTTAAGGTCAGCCCATCTACATTACTTGAGGTTACTAATACAAATAATGTTTACTAGAATTACATATGTAATTTTTAGTTCAAGACGAATAACATATCATCATTGCCTACTTGTATCAGTGATCTCTCTTTAGTAACCTTGAACTACTGTATGTAAATCTAGTTACTCAAAACATTTTTCAGTAGTTATTTAGCACTTGTAATTTGCATGACATCGTCAGTGGACTTTGAGAATGAGTACAGGTACGGGAGACTCTGAATGCGAGATATTCGATGACCATTGGTGAATCAGCCGCAGTGACCAATGTCTTTTAATTAAGTGATACTCGAGGCCAATGACGCTGATGTGGAAAAAGTCTTAAGCTGAGTACTGAATATCAATCAGGCATGGAGAGGGATATCACGCAGTAATCACCGTTTGAGGGCACGTAACTATCTCATGAAAATATCTTTATGTCTGTGCGGTTAATGCGATGAATTAGCTAGTGTGGCGGTCAGGTAGTCGGGTGGTCAGATAGTCGGGCGGTCGGGTGCTCAGGCAGTCCGACATGAGACACGTACGAGACAGTGCGTCTTGATGACATGCTCTCAGCCGCGTCTTGTGTTCTCGTTGCATCTTGGGAATTATTTCCCAAGATTATTCTTTCTCTTACATCTCTCTTTCATGGCTACCTTCGTGTTGCGATAGAAAAAGAGACTTTCAGTTTTTAGCAACTTTAGATAAAGTAACTTCAAAGTATATAAATATCCTTTGGAAAATATAAAAGACTCGGGATTATTAGTATTGAGTTGTTAGCATAGGAGAAGAACGGATTGTGTAGTAACAAGATTGTTATCTACTTCAAATACGGTTCTGCATATGCTATACCATGTCAAACTTCGTCCCTGTGACCTGGCTATGTTTTGGCTACTTACTTCAGTATCTTGTGACACTTGCTTGAGCTCTATGTCATTATGTTATAGTACATAATAATCACCCTTCCCCCCATTATTTAGCTGGCCCGAGTGTGACTTGGATAGGTATTTTAGCGTTCAGAACTAGTGATCTGAATTGTTGAAAGTAAAGTATTTATTTATTGTGTACTGATTACAATACATTGTCTAATGTCTATCCCGTTGCTTTTGAATTGTCACGTTCAACATTCAAGATGTCTCTTGGTACTTCAGGTGTAGGGGGTGAAAGAAGGAGGTTAAAAACGACATCAATTCTTATAGTGCCCACACCCTGTAGCTAAAGCACTACTGATTTACTTGACCATTCATTGATTGATAGACATTTCATTGTAACCGTTATTAGGGATCTGCTTTTCATTATGATGTGGCGGTGTTTAAAATACTCATGGCACCCGTAGCCCTAACCTTTCTGTTGGTCATCTCTACACCGCATATAATAATCACATATCACAGATTTAGTGGAGTGTCCAACGTCAGTAGTCTGTTTGCATTTGGTGCTACAGTTATTCCCCCTACATAGTAAACATGAATATATATATATTCATGTATCTATTACTATATGTAGGCTTTACTATATAAAGGGCCACAAATCCATCATGTCAACAGTCAATTTCAGTTTATTTTTAAACAGACACATTCACATCTCAACATAATGGCCAGCCTAGCTTGCCTGACTTGTGTCATTTAGTCAGTTGACAATGTATTCTATCCAAAAGTCAGAATTCAACATCTCAATGATTCGGTCCGTTATTGTCTCCAGACTTGTCCAGTTCTGTATCTATAATTTATACGTACCATATCCCGGGGTAATTTAATATAGCACTTACTGATTACTATCAGTAATTACGTAGTGATTCCATTATCAGATAGTCTCCTGTAATTTTCCTAATTGCACATTGTGACATTGCCCTTCCTTTCTGACATCTTAGAAGGGAATTTTCACTAATAACCAGTTACAGTGAATGTCCATGGACAGTTTCAAACGCTGTGATAATAATTACGGTATAAGTAGAATTTTTTTGTTATATTATTGAGTAAAATTGAATAAATACAATGTGAATCTTCGCGATTTTTAAACTTTACAAATAGTAAAGCATCGTGAAAATTAAGTTCGTTTAGAACAACACTATATGCACAATTAATTCATGCATTTATTATAAAAAATCTATTCGTGTTTAATTACTTTCATACTCTATAGTTTCTAAATGTTCAAGTTATTGCATTATTTGGTGGTACTCGTTATATTCAGATTTTAAATATGGACGCGATCCTCAATAAAAAAGTTGATTTGATAAGTGACCAAACGAGTGTCAAGATGCATTATCAGTTCTTTCTTCAGATCTCTATCCATGCTGATGGTTTGCACTTTAATGTTACTTGTGCATTTGTGTGAATTGATTGTATTGTGCGTGTCTTGCTGGATTAATCACAGTTGATAGATCTCTGATGAGAATGTTGCAGCGTCTGCTAATCTCGATAGCGGATCCCACATTTCCTGGTCAATAAGGGCTATAACTCTCATGTCAACACTGGCAGCTGCGAGTTCCATTAATAAATCCAAATCCAATGGGTTACTTTTCCGTAAAAGCAATTTTGCTTAAATTATCCGTATATTTGTATTTTTATTCGGTTTCTAAAGATAAACGCTGCAAATGGCATGTACGTATTCAGGAGTGCGTCTGCTTATTAGAGTGGCATGTAAAATCTGCTCTGTGTATTAGTCAATGTATACACATCCATCCATTATTTACCGTACAGATAATCGATCCACCATGGTGTTTTTATTGCGCTATTAGAATTCTTGAGAGTTAATTGAAGTCTTCCAAACAACTTCGGTATATAACCAGACTCATGCGAGCGATGATTCCTGCTACCTCGTTTAATTCATTCAGCAAATATTCCTACGCTGATGGTTATGATATTGTTGTATTTAATGGCCCTTCACAGCAAATCGAGATTGCGGTAATTTCACAGATCCGTCTACAATTTTTTTGCGTCAATATCACGGAGTACAGTGGGGCACAGTGGGGCACGGTGGCGCAGTCTCGTTGACATACGCATTTTTCATACAGAAATAGAACATGATGTATCGGGCATGTGATAGAAGGCGAGTTCTACAGTCGTAATATCTCCTGTAGCCGACTAATAATAAATTAAATGTCGCTGTATGAATCTGTCAAAAATGGCAGACATGGATGATGAGTGTGAAAAAGCTTTGGATGTTATCCGCGCCGTCGATATTCGATTAATAATACAGAAATATGACTCGTTATTGCGTGTGAACCGCCAATAATCTGTTAGTAAAAAGGCAAAGTACAACAGTTATAGCTTGCAACTATCGGCAAGTTCTTCACTACTCTTATATCTATTATGAAACTTTTTGATTGTGACGGCTAGGCCACTCGCAAACTGTAATTTGGTGATGATGAGTTCGATGGCTAGTTTTTAGCGGACAATGGTCATTGGTCAAGCATTGGTTAGTGAAATGGATGCCCGGAAGCATGTCATATTGGTGATTGAATTTACCAAATTGTGTTAGGCACAAATTTCTTTTCATTGTTGACGTGATAGATGATTGATTGAGGCAGGCATGGTGAGGGTTGTGGTACAAATTATACAGTGCATTGATGACAACAATGTCTGTAGACCACGAAATGTACAAAGACTTTCTGTAAGATGTCTGATAGAGGTCAGTGTAGTGCGGGATTGTGGTACAAATTATGTAGTGCATGGGTGACATCAATGAGTGTGGACTACACAATATACAAAGACTTTCTCTAAGATGTCTGATAGAGGTCGGTGTAGTGCGGGATTGTGGCACAAATTATGTAGTGCATGGGTGACATCAATGAGTGTGGACTACACAATATACAAAGACTTTCTCTAAGATGTCTGA